>PVJS01059843.1:0-11405 GCA_004027185.1 Glis glis
TGTGGAGGGCCTCACTAAGTAGAGAGAGAGAGAGAGAGAAACAGGGAGAGAGAGAGAGACAGAGAGACAGAGAGAGAGAGAGAGAGAGACAGAGAGAGAGCTGAGGCTGGCCGCGAACCCAGATCCTCTGGTCTCCGCCTCCCAAAGTACTGGGATTACAAGCGTGCGCCACCACACCCGGCCCAGATTGATTTTAAAAAATGATGTAATCTGTGTTTAGTACTCTGTGTGACTTGACACAAACCTACTAACCTTTCTGTCTTGAGTTCTCCACTAGTTAAATAGCAAACCAATACCTAGTTCCCTTAGAAGTTATGCAGATTAATTAATGTTTGGAAAATGACTCGGAAATTTGAATCACTCTATAAATATGACAGTCGCATTTCCCTGCGGGGGGTGCAGGTAATTCACAACCTCCTAGAGTATAGGTAAAAATAGTGAACTTGGGCAGTATGATTAAATATGATTTACATGCAGTGCATATAATTTTTAAAATCTATAAACCATTTAGTAGAAACAATTCATATTTCATAACTATAATAAAAGCATTTTATGACTTTAGGAAAAGTAATTATCTGCTATGACTGATCTAAACATCGTGTCTTTAAACATTTCTGAGATATACAAGAGTCTAATCAGTGTTTATATTTAACCTGTTACTATTGACTGATATGTTTATATTTAAATTCTCCCATTTTGTTTTTATAACCTCAAAACTCTTAATATTTACTTCCTGGGAAATTTGCCTATACAAAACTTTGCTGTATTCAAAACCTCCTAAGTCAAGATTTAGCACTTTTATATTGTAGTCATAAAAATTGAACAAAATTTTAATAGTTCCTTTATTAACTACTAGACTGAGTTTGCATAGTGAAAATCACCACATGTTAATTGGATTTAATTAACTATTTTAAATTACACAAAATCCTGACAGTCGACAATAGCACAGGGTACTCATGAGCAATAAAATTGGAGCTGATATTGCTACTTTATTAAAACTTAATGAAACTATTCATAATCTTATTTATTGTTTACAAGAATTGTGTTCATTGTGAAGGCAAAAATGTCTGCTGAAAATGAATGTTTTGTCTGCGTAGGTGAAGGCTCAGAAGCCGATCAAAGGGACTACCGTATCTAGTCTCTCGGTCCTGCCATCCTCTCATCGCACAGATCCCTATTTTGTCCCCATACCAGTCTTGCAAAAAGACGCCAGTAAAGGTTAGTGATTCTGTAACCATGGTATGTGTTTAGGGATACAAGGGAAAGAACCGAGGTAGGATGGGGGGCTAATGCTAGGTGACCTCAGACAAGTTGGTCTTCGTTCTGATCTGTGTCTCTATAAATCAGAAGGTTGGACTAGATGGTCACTAGAGTCCCTTCCACTTCCAAAGTCCACTATTCTATGGATTTAATATTGATTTAGATGTTGCTATTATTATATATTATAATTATTATTGTGTATATATGATCATACTAGAAATTATAAAGCTTCTGAGCAGTTTCTGATGCTATTCTAAGTAGCATTTAAATTTTATTTCATATCACAATGAACTACATTATGATGTGAAACTATAATACACCAATAAATGTATAAAAAATTTTATTTCAGAGCCGGGCATTGTAGCATATGCCTGTAATCCCAGTACTTGGGAAGCTAAGACAGGAGAATCACAGGTTCAAGGCAGCCTCGGCAACTTAGTGTGACCCTGTTTCAAAATAACAAATCAATAGGGCTGGGGATGTTATCTTGGAGGAAGAATGCCCCTGGGTTCAATCCCCAGTACCACAAAAAATTTATTTCAGTATACTGCTATGCAGAATATGAAGCCAGAATTAATATAACTCTCATTTTTATGCATATCTTAGTCTAGATTCAGTCTTATGGATCCAGTGGATTTCTAGTTTTTAAACAAAAAGACCATATCATCTTTATTTATTTATTTATTTATTTATTTATTTATTTTGCAGTACCGGGGATTGAACGAAGGGGTGTTCTACCTCCGCGCTACGCCCCCGGCCCTATTTTTATACTTTATTTTGAAACCGGGTCTCATGAAGTTGCAGAGGGCCTCACTAAGTAGAGAGAGAGAGAGAGAGAGAGAGACAGAGACAGAGACAGAGAGAGAGAGAGAGAGAGAAAGCTGAGGCTGACCGCGAATCTGGATCCTCCGGTCTCCGCCTCCCAAAGTACTGGGATTACAAGCGTGCACCACCACGCCCGGCTCCATATCATCTTTAGTTCAGTATCCACAATGCCTTAAGCCAGGCGTGGTGGCGCCCGCTTATAATCCCAGTACTTGGGATTCGGGTTCGTGGCCAGTCTCAGTTACTTAGTGAGGCCCTCCACAACTTAGTGAGACCCTGTTTCAAAATAAAGAATAAAAAATAGAGCTGGGGGTGTAGCTCGGAGGTAGAATGCCCCTGGATTCAATCTCCAGTACTGCAAACAAATAAATAAGTATCCCCAGTGCCTAGAACCATATCCAGAATTTTGTAGACACTAAATGTATCTAGAAACTGAATGAATCAGTAAATGAAAGAGCAGGTGAATAAATGACCAAGGATTGAATGCCATAGCGGAACCCTCTTTATTTTTCCTTACTATTTAATTTTAATTTTGCATGTGTGTATGGGGGGGGGGTAATGGGGATTGAACCCAGTGGTATTCTAACTCTGAGTTACAACCCCAGCCTTATTTTCACTTTGTAGCAGGGTCTCACTAAATTGCTGAGACTGGCCTTGAACCTGTGATCCTGTCTCTTCCAAGTACTAGAATTACAGGTGTGCACCACCAGGCCCAGAGCCAGGCTTCCTATTTAATTTAATTGGCTGAAATGTTAAAGAATGCCTAAGCGGAACCGCTTTCTTGTCTCAAATACACCAGGTGAGGTGGTCTTTAGTTCTTCCCATCTCCCTTTCAATATTTAGAGCCTGAAGTTGGTTCTGATACCTGGAGATTCACAGTCCTCCATCTTCTAGCTACTGTATCGTCTGCTGGTGATGGAGAATCCAGGATCAGTATAAGTCTTTAAATTTGTTCAGCTTTCTACAACTATAATTATTTCTTTCCTAGTTATGAGCTATTACTCAGAAGTCCTCGTGACATGTGCTTGCTGGTGAGCTTAGGTATACTTCCTGGGAACACTAAGCAACACCAGCAGAGTTTCTATTTCTTGCTTAAGTATCATCTTATAGTCTTTCTGGGTCAAATTAGGATGAATGAAATAGTGTATGAATGAATCAATCAATCTTTAATAAATAAAAATTTGCTACAAAATAAACGCAAATCTAGAATCAATAGCAACCTGATCCAGAAAAAAAATCACACTTTTATCCCTAAATGATCTCCCAGAGAACACATGGTTTACCATAATATTTGTAATTAATCAACCAATTAATCAACATATATTTATGGAATACTTGCCATATGTCTGGTACTACGCAAGGTAATCTGAGCATCAGGAAAGCACGGGCCACAGCAATGCAGCTACAGTGTCTAGATTTTCCAGGTGTTCTTCATGCCACTAAATGTCATTTAAGCCTTACTGCAGGTCTAGACAAGTCCAGCATTACATAAACTGTATCCACAAGAGAAACTCATTTTGGAAAATGCACAATAAGCTTCCCTACTTTTTCCTGACTCATATGGCTAAATCCAAAAAGGAAAGCCTCCCCCAATGGTTAAGAATACAAGTTGGATAGTACACAAACCAAATCTTCAATCTAGGTTCTGTGGGACCTCAAGCAAGAGGTCACTCTCTGACCTTAGAATAAAGTCTGAGTTTGATGAGCAAGGCACACCTGGCCTAGCACTCACCTTTATCTCCATTTTTTTGCAGGGTGTACTGGGGATTGAACCCAGGGGCATTCTACCTCCGAGCAACACCCCCAGCCCTATTTTTTATTCTTTATTTTGAAACAGGGTCTCACTAAGTTGTGGAGGGCCTCACTAAGTAGCTGAGGCTGGCTGCAAACCTGCGATCCTCCTGTCTCAGCCTCCCAAGTACTGGGATTACAAGTGTGCTCCACCATGCCCAGCTACATTTCCATTCTTATCTCATTCAGCTGTCTCCAACCCTCCAGCACTTGGCCTCCTCACTGCCCCTTATCAGAACCATCACATTTCAGATAGGGCCTTCACAAGGATGGTTACCTCTGCCTGTAAAAATCACATCCCCAAGCACCTGTCTTGTCCATTCATAGATGATCCCATTTTATAATGATATACTTATTTGTGAATTTATTTAATGTCATCACTGGGGGCTATACAGTCTCTCTGGTTTACCACTGAATCCCCAGCCCTCAGAATTGTTCCATATATATAATAGGCACTTTAGAAATAATGTTTGAATGAATGAACTTCCAATTCCTAATCTATTTAACAGGAAAGTAAGAATATTATGAGGACTTAATAAAACAATGGTATTAAAGGATAATTTTCAAAAAACAAGTAAAATCATAACTTTCATACAAAAATAAAATGAACACATGTCAAAGAGTTTACTTAACTCATCAAGTAAAAGAGGAAAGCTGTACATTGTCTCAATTCAAAAGATAATTCTAAGAACAGACATATTTGGAGATCAAGAATATTGAAATATATTTGCAAATGGATGCAAAATTGGCTTTTTCATTAGGAGGAGAGATGTCCCTTCTCCAGAGATTTTATTTTCATGTCTGTAGACACGAATTATTTGCATTATTACAAACTGACCTTAATATTTACAGAGTTGTAAAATAGCCTAGTCAATGACAGGATCCCACTATGAAGGTATCCAGTAATCTCCTTTGGTTATTCCAAAACTTAAAAATACAATTTTCTTATCATCTTCTCTTTTGTTCACAATTATCTCAAGCAAAATTATTCAAAAAACCAGGCTGGTCTCATTAGATTTTGCCCAATTATTTATGTTGGTATAGCAAGAAGGTTACTTTACCATACAGGACACCTTAAGCTTATTCTGTGGAAATTTTCATAATGAATCTTATATTGAACTTTTAAAATCTTTTATTATTTGCTATCATAATGCTAGCAAATAAAGCCCAAGAGACTTTGTCCTCCAGATTCCAACTGTAGGACCTATCAAATTGGGTATTTGCCTCTATTTAGAGGTCTTCCAAATATACTAAGTTTCTTGGGCCTGCGGGATGTGGCCTTCCTTACTGCCTGTAAGAATGGAAATCCTATTAACCATGTTCCAGACGAGTGTTTCTGGGAAGACTTTGTAAATATTAGTTTCAGAAAGTCAACCTTAGTCCTTTAAAAACGACTTGTTATCCCTGATTAAATAAACATCATTCTCAAATATGAAGTATGAAATTCCAGGCAAGGCCTTGGTTGCATAAGTCATTTTTCCAATTATACCTTAGTAAAAGGAGAACAGATTCTTATTGAAATTATGCAAATTACTATGTTGCCAGGAAAGGTAAAGAGCTTCAATGAGAACTTCTGAATTTGGGAGTTGGGGGAGCACATTTAAAGTATTAGAAGTTCAATTTTCTTATTTTCTGAGAATCGTAGGAACTTATAAAAACACATGTTTATCTTTATAAGCCAGTCATAACAGAGCTCCTTTAAGATCAAATTTATTAATGCCATCAGGAGACAGGAAAATATTCTACACTCGTAATGAGAGATAATGGGCTTTGTGAATTATAGCTACATAGATACGCAGGTATGGAGGGGGGTGTGTCCTTGCATCTATAGTTGCAGATGAAAAGTAAACACAGAAACACAAAAACTTACCAGGACAGACTTACAGCATCAGAGTTGTTTTCCTTCTTGTGGGCATGAAATTCCTAATTGATTTGAACTCAAAACAGACAAAGCCCAACAAAATATTTTCTCTATGGTCTTTTGCCCAGCAAGAAATAGATCTCTATAAGACATTAATCCATTTACAGAGATTACCAAATTCCCAGTCTTCCACCAGGAAATAACTTGTCATCTGAAAATAAGCCAAAAAGAAAAACAAATTAATAGAAAATATAATTACAATTAGAAAAACAAGATTCAACAAAGTTCTGTTGCCTTTTTTACTTCACCTGTGGGAGCCAAGGGAAAAAACATGCCTGGGTTTGGTTCCCTGTGAGGTGCATGGTCACTGCTCTTATACAAATATCAAATGAACACATGTCAAAGGCCATAATTAGCTCATTAATTAAGTCAGTAAGATGTTAGTTCAAGGGAGAACCCGAACAAGATACCTTCTCCAATCAAGAATATTGAAATTAATTTGCAAATGGATGCAAAACTAGTTTTTCAGGGGAAGAGTTGTCCTCCATGTGACAGAACCTATTTGCATGTGTATAGATAGATTTGCATTGATATCATATTTCTACACATTAAACCTGAATCTTTACAGAATTATAAACTACACAATCAAAAACAAAGGTACTAGGTGGGTGCGGTGGTGCATGCCTGTAATCTCAGTACTTGGGAAGCTGAGAAAGGAGGATTGAAAGTCCGAGGCCAGCTTCTGCAACTTAGAGAGACCCTGTTTCAAACTCAGAAATAAAAAGAGCTGGGGGTATAGCTTAGAGGTAGAACGCCCCTGTGTTCAATCCCCAGTAACACATACACAAAAAAACGTACAGAGCCATCTAGGGCCAGTTAATCTTTAGAGTTCCTAGCATCTCAATAAAAAAAAAAAACAGGAATCTCTTTTGTGTATTTCAAAGTCTTAACTTTTTCCTTCCAATGATAAATGCACACACATACGTGATTGTCTAAAATTACATGAATTGCTTCAACCAGTACTAAAGCAAGGTTTAAGATCATGCTTATATTCTTTAGAATTCTCAGAATGAAACTGAGTCTCAAAATGAAAGTATAATGAATAATAAGGAGTTCTGTTTCTCACATGTGCAAAACAGGCATAGTTCTTGGAAAGAAATTTGATATTTATAGGTGGAAAATACTTGTGGGGACAAAGAATCTTAGTATTTTAAAGTACATAGTTCAATCAACTCTAGTGTTACAAAAATTAAAACTTGAAGTACTAATTTTAAAAAAAGGGTTTGAAGAGTTGTATTCTGAATTAGTAGTTCTTAACTTTTAAGAGCACAAGAGAGTGACCTTATTTAACATGTTTGGACTCCAAAGAGTGACCTTATTTAACATGTATGGCTCCCAGTTCTAGTGGTTCTCAAACATCAGTGTACCTAATCTCTTGGAGGCTTCAATAATGTGGATTCCCAGGCCCCAACCTCAGACTTTTGGACACTAAACTAACATCTTTTTTTTTTTTTTTTTTGCGGTACCGGGGATTGAACGCAGGGGTGTTCTACCTCCGCGCTGCGCCCCCGGTCCTATTTTTTATACTTTATTTTGAGACCAGGTCTCACGAAGTTGCGGAGGGACTCACTTAGTAGAGAGAGAAAGAGACACGGGGAGAGAGAGAGAGCACGCGCGTGCGCGAACTGAGGCTGGCCGCGAACCGGGATCCTCCGGTCTCCGCCTCCCAAAGTACTGGGATTACAAGCATGTGCCACCACGCCCGGCTAAACTAACATCTTTAATAGCAAAATAATGTGGCCATAGAGGTCATAAAGTAAATGGAAATAATATTAGTCCCTCTTAGAAATTGTGACAACTTCTTCACTTAGTCTAGCTTGCTACACAGTTTGAATACAAGGAATTCATTGAGATCCAGAGTTCTGTTTGCTCTTTCTATTATGTAAGAGAGCAACAAGAAACTGAAGCCCTACCACAGATTTATCGCTAATAGTCTCCAAGATTCTGGATTTCTGACTTCAATACAACAGATCCACCTTAATGAAAGTTCTGCCCCCAACAGCAGGCTATGTTCAATTATTCATTTATTCATTGATTTATTCATTTGTTTACTTATTTAACAATGTCTCTTGTCCTTAAAAAGCCTTGGCTCCAGCCTTTCTGACACAGTATGAGTTCTAGGAATTGTAAATTAGTTGCATTAATACTAACCATGTTGCTCAGTTACACTAATATAACCCATTTAGGCATTCATATAGTCTGGTGATATGAGAAATGTCTAAAGATAACTTCTTTTTATAAAGTGTGACTGATTATAACAACAGAGGCATGGTTTCAAGCACACAGATTTTCTTTCAGAACAAAGGATCTCCTTAGTTATTAAGAATGTGTGCCCAATTTCTCTGAATTTTAAAATGAGTAACAATATTACCAGTGATTGAAAATGTCATAAGTACAAGGAAGTTTTAGTTTGCCTTGAAATTATATTTCTACCTTAAAATGAAATTACCTTAGTGCAATTTTATTCCCTATTACTGCTATTTGAAATGACATTTTTCCTTGGGTGAGAATATTAAGCTTAAATGAATGCACACTGTAGCTATTTTTTTTTCATGCAAAGGATTAAGGCACTAGATGTGCCCTTACAAACAACATGATGAATGGAGTAAGTTACACTTGTTCGAATTTATAGAGCTCAGACTTGATGAAATTGCTTGGACTTAAATTCATATTCTGTTAACCTTCCTTTTTAGGGATTTTAAGTATGATAGAACGAGGATTGATTCCCCCCACAGCAAGGATTGCCTTTCGAAATCCACCCATCACACCCAAAGCAGCTCCTCTACATAATTTTGATGAAGTACATAAGATTCCAACTGCAGGTAAGAAACTCCCGCCTGCATGCTTAGTTGGGGTTACGCAGAGAGGGCCTCCCCACACAATCTAGCGTCTAGCAGACAACTTTGATCTGCAGTAGTAGGACAAGGTGAAAGTTGCAAACATCCTGAGTTTGATTTTAGTGGATAAAGTAGCGTTAGCCGTCTCTATACGACACCCATCGAGGGCCTGTGCTCTGTGCCAGAAGGTTGGTATTTTCAAGGGGCTTGCAGATATAATAAAGATACATAAATAACAATTCAAAGTGGTGCCGAATAAAAATGGTTGTTGAAGTGCAGTGCTACACAAGTTCAGAGGAATGATTACTGAGGGGTGAATAATAGCTGGTTGCTTCAAAGAGGAGGCTGGATGGAGTCAAGTGTTACAGAAAATCACCGCTCTTGGAATCTACTGACCAGGTGCAGAACCTCAGGCAAGCCATGCGCTTCCTCTGGGCCTAGGGTTTCCGAGTTATAAAGTGAGGGGTTTGGGCTAAATTAATTCATGTGTTCAACAAGTATTTGTTGAATGCTTGCTTATCCGAGTTAGCATTTAGGTGCTGGATCCAGCAGAGGATAAGTCAGATGGCATTTCTGCTCCTATGGTGCATATATTCTAGTGGGAGACCCAGACAATAAGTAGGTAAGTAAATGAGAGTGTAAGCTAATGATAGGTGCTAGAAATAAAACCCTATGGGGTAGTGTGGGAGTGAAAGGCGGGAATGGGTTGTGAGGGCCGGGTCAGGGAATGTCTCTCAGCAGTTTGAGGCTTGAGCTGAGATCCAAACGATAAGGAAGAGCCATTCATTTAAACATCTAGGAAAGAGCATTCCAGATATAGACCAGGACAGGGAGAAAGGCCTGAGGACTGAGGAGGAAATGAGCAAGAAGGCCAGGCCATGAGCAAAGGAAGGGCCAGGAGGAGACCAGGCTAGAGAGGCAGAGAGGGAGCACGTGATGCAGGCTGAAGCAGACACTACACATCGTGCTCCATATTTATTCTTCCCCACTTCCATATCAGTGGGGTTGGGGTGGGAACATGTCAGCTTGACTAAAGACAATACTTCCCAGGCTTCATTGCAGCTAGGTGTGCCATGTGACCAGGCTTTGGGGATATAAGCAGAAACGGAGAGGGAAGGTTATGGCTATGCCCTTAAGAAACAAGAGCAAGTCCTTCCCTTTCCTTTTTTCCCTTGGGCTAGTTGGGATGCAGATGAGCAAGCACTTTGGAGCCAGAGATGGATTTCCACACTGAGACTGGCAGAGATGCCCAGCCAACCTAAGACTATCTTCCTTTGGACTTCAAGTGTGATCAAAAAAGAAACTCTTAATTTGTTTAAACCACTCAGTCTGTCTTTTCTGTGTGTTGGGGGGGGTGACTAGGGATTGAACCCAGGGGCATTCTACCCTGAGCTACACCCCCAGCTCTATTTTATTTTTATTTTGAAACAGGGTCTCACTAAGTTACCATGAGCTGGCTTTGAACCTGAAATCCACCTGTCTCAGTCTCCCAGGTACTAGGATTACAGGCATGTGACACCATGCCCAGTTTCAGTGTCTCTAAAGACCTTTCTTTTTAAAACATTTTAGACAGCCGGGTGTGGTGGTGCATGCTTGTAATCCCAGTACTTGTGAGGCTGAGAACGGAGGATCCGGGTTCACGGCCAGCCTTAGCTACTTAGTGAGGCCTCTGCAACTTAGTGAGACCCTGTTTCAAAATAGAGAATAAAAAATAGGACTGGGGGTGTAGCTTGGAGGTAGAATGTCCCTGGGTTCAATCCCCAGTACTGCAAAAAAATAAAATAAAATAAAACATTTTATACTATACCAGAACCAGCATGGTAGCCCTCCATGGTGAGAAATTGGTTTTAATCCTAACTTCAATAAGAACCCACTGAAAGGTTTAAAGAGGAGGATGAGGAGGCCGGGCATGGTGGCGTCCGCTTGTAATCCTAGTACTTGGGAGGCTGAGACTGGAGGATCGTAGGTTCACAGCCAGCCTCAGCTACTTAGGCCCTCCACAACTTAGTGAGACCCTGTTTCAAAATAAAGAATAAAAAATAGGGCTGGGGGTGTAGCTCAGAGGTAGAATGCCCCTGGGTTCCATCCCCAGTACCGCAAAAAAAAAAAAAAAAGAGGAGGATGAAGTTATATGGTGTGGGGTGTGTGTGTGTGTGTGTGTGTGTGTGTGTGTGTGTTACTAGGGATTGAATTCAGGGGCATTCTACCTTTGAGCTATACCGCCAACCCTTTTTAATTTTTTACTTTGAAACAGGTCTCTCTAAGTTTCTGAGCGTCTCACTAAGTTGCTGAGGTTGGCCTCAAACCTGTGATCCTCCTGTCTCAATCTCCCAAGTACTGGGATTACAGGCATGTGCCATGTCCAGCTTGATTTTTGTTTTTTTGTTTTTTTGCAGTACTGGGGATTGAACCCAGAGGCATTCTACCTCTGAGCTACACCCCCAACCCTATTTTTTTATTCTTTATTTTTAGAAACAGGGTCTCACTAAGTTGCAGAGGGCCTTGCTAAGTAGCTGAGGCTGACCGCGAACCTGGATCCTCAGGTCTCTGCCTCCCAAGTACTGGGATTACAAGCGTGCACCACCACGCCCAGCTGATTTTTGTTTTAAACAGATGATTCTTTTTTTTTTTTGCGGTACCGGGGATTGAACACAGAGGCGTTCTACCTCCGTGCTACGCCCCCAGCCCTATTTTTTATGCTTTATTTGCAGAGGGCCTCACTAAGGAGAGAGAGAGAGAGAGAGAGAGAGAGAGAGAGCTGAGGCTGGCCA
>PVJS01059844.1:0-11405 GCA_004027185.1 Glis glis
GGGAGGGAGAGGAAGAGGGAGAGGGAGAGGGGTTGGGAGGAGAGGAGGAGTTTGCCAGAGCAGACTGTCAATTCTTGCATCCCAGACTTCCCAACTGAGTGCAAACTTACATGGCTCTTCTGCTTGCTCGGTCCTTGACATTTCCTAGAGAGAGCCTTCCAACTGAGGATTCAGAATGCTAAGTACTAATTATTGGTACAAAATGGTAGTTTTGTAAAGCCCTAACCCTTTTCCACAAATAAAAAGAAAGCAAGTGTATTAAAACTTTCTTGTTTAAGATCCTCAGCCTGTAAGTCAGTAAGGGCCGCACGATCGCTATTCTGGCTGACAAGACTGGGCGTGAGCAGGGAGGGGAGAAAGCTGAGCCGTGTCCCTTTCTGCACACGATGCCTTTGTTCTCTTCCTGAAGAGGCTGTATCTCCTCTTTATCCCCAAGCCACTTTTCTTCCATTCCCAACTCTAAACCTCTGCTCAAGCATCCACACACTCTTGCTCACTAATGTGACCATTAGTCATTTCTTCCAGTGCCCCACTTACACCAATGTTTCTGTCAGCTTTGATGAGGGGTGAGTCACCTAATGTCTTCTTGTGGAAGGCAGATTAACTAGTCTATCCATTTAAAGATTAACGGTAATGTGCCATAAGGAAAATTATACCCCCAGCATGAAAATCTGCAATTGGGGAACCATTTTACAGGATCACATTCATTTATATCAATTATCTTGTTTATCAAAGACAATGAAACACCAATTGGCAGTGAAAAGGTACAGAGTGCACAGTGAGCAATAATTAGGTCACAGCCTCCCGGAGGCCGACAGCCCTTTCCACTTCACTTTGGGGGGTGAGGTTTACAGTGTCTGTTTTATAACTCTCTTCACATTAACTTTGAAATGTCAAAAGCAGGCAGTTAATTGTTTATTATACAAAATGTCACATATGTAAAACACTGAGATATAAAATTATTATAACTGATCTACCACAAGAAACCCTGCCTTTTAGCTTTTACAGCTTGTTTGTCAGTTTCTGGATCAGCTTGATGGCCGTTATGTACACTGAGCGTGTCAGGCAGTTACTGTCTGACAAGTTATATTCCCTGCATATACTGTGTCTTCAGCCAATTGAAAAATAAAAATAACATGATATGAAAATTACTATTATGGTTTAAAGTAATACGTACTCAGAAGAATGGGGGATGTCTGAATAGAAATGGCATGTGTTCGGATTTTGTTCTAGCTGAGATTGAAATTCAGAGACTCAGGATACAAAGCTTATAGAAGTCGTTACTAACAAGACTAGGTATGCACTGCCCAAGTCCTCTAAAGCCGCTGTGTGTTGATGCTAACATCGTGTATCTACCCCATGTCCCCAAGGCAAGAAATTATCAGCATAAGATTTTTTTCCTACCACCTGGCAAATTTACAGAGATCAAATCCCTTTCCTCTGCTGCCCACTATTCTAATCTTTTTGGTACCGGAGATTGAACCCAGGGGTGTTCTACCACCTTATTTTACTTTTTATTTTGAAACAGGGTCTAAGTTGCTGAGGCTGGCCTCAAACCTATGATCCTTTTGTGTCAGTCTCCCAAGTACTAGGATTACAATTGTGCACCACCAAGCCCGGCTATTCTAATCTTGCCAAAGCTGCCCCACTGGCAATCTCCTTGTCTTTGGGCTCAAAAAATTCAATTTCCCTCTGGAGCCATAAAATTCAGACAAGAGGGGAGAAGAATTTAGCAGGAGAGAAGGGAGAAGCAGGAGTAAAACAAGGCAGCGTGTTTCTTTTTTTTTTGGTGGTACCGAGGATTGAACCCAGGGGCATTCTACCTCCAAGCTCCACCCCCAGCCCTATTTTTTAGGGTCTCACTAAGTTGCGGAGGGCCTGAGTAGCTAAGGCTGGCTGTGAACCGAATCCTTCAATCTCAGCCTCCCAAGTACTGGGATTACAAGCGTGTGGCACCACGCCTGACTAAGGCAGCGTGTTTCTATGGGAAGGATGGGAAAGTCCAGAGAATCGGGTAAGGGCAAGAGTGGGGTCAGAAGGCACCCCAATATTCTATTGTACACAACTTGTGTATCAAATTTTTGTGGCTAATGTTGAGTAAAACAAATGAGTAGATGGTAATAGGTACCAGTTGACTATGGAAATGGCTTACAGCTGCCATGGCACATGAAGGACACACATCACTCGGTCTGCAGCAGGTGACCTCCCTCTGGCATCACTGGGGTCTTGGGTGTATATTAATTTGATTGGCTAATCCACACACCCACACAGTGTGATAAAAACCTATAGCCATGGGAGCTCACCAAATCACCAAATTTAGGGTTAGAACTTCAAAGATAACTTAGTTCAAGGAACAATTTCTACCTTATCACACACTGATCCAGAAAACACAAAAAAGAGGAAGCTGTTTAAGTCATTTTAATGTAGTTTTGTTTGTAGAACAACTTAGAGATGAATCAAGAAAAGAAGTGTATGGGCCCATTCTATTTAAGAAAACAGGTGCAAAAATTCTAAAATAAACTTTAGCCAACCAAGCCCACTAATTATTTAGAAAATACATTGTGTCCAAGTAGTGAGAGTTCCCGAATGCAAGACTGTCATTAAAACACCTATCCTTTCAATGGATTAAAAAGGGGAAAGTCAATGGTTTTGAGCATAGGAATGTTCTACTAGATGACTCTGGCTAGAATGAGAACAATGAAAAGAGACCTGGGGGGACCACTGAGTAGACAGACTGTGGCGACACAGAGGAGAGGCGACTTGCATCAGGGTAGCAGTAGCAGTAGTGGTAAGAAACCGACTAAGAGCCGGGTGTGGTGCCGCATGCCTGTAATCCTAGTCCTTAGGAGGCTGAAACTAGAAGATCACAGGTTTGCAGCCAGCCTCAGCAATTTAGCAAGACTCTTAGCAACTCAGCGAGACCCTATTTCAAAATAAAATATAAAAAAATAGGGCTGGAGGTGTAGCTCAGAGGCAGAATGCCCCTGGGTTTAATCCCTAGTTCCCCCAACCCATGCACAGAAACTGACTAGGAATTAGAGAAATGCAAATCAAAGCAGCAAGATACACTACCTTATGGCCATCATACTGGTGAAGAGTAGAAAAGCAGGTACATTTAACGTGGGTGAGGAATGGGGAGAAAGAAGGCTCGCTTATGCTCCTGCTGGTGGAGTGTGAACTGGCACAGCTGTGGAGGGCATTAAATATGTGTGCTTGTAATTTCACTCTGCACACAGGTCCCAGAGAGGAGACAGATGCATAAAATTTTCTGAAAATTAAAACACATACAAAACCTCCAGTATTATAGATTTTATAAGAATATATGCATGTTGTCGGGCATGGTGTTGCCCACCTGTAATCCTAGTACTTAGGAGGCTGAGACAGGAAGATCACAGATTTGAGGATAGCCGCAGGAACTTAGCAAGACCCTCAGCAACTTAAAGAGACCCTGTTTCAAAATAAAAATAAAAAGGACTGGGGTGTAGCTTGGAGATAGAATGCCTCTGGGTTCAATCCCTAGCAACACTAACACACACACACACACACACACACACACACACACACACACACACAAAAAAAAAAATATATGCATATTAAGGAAATAACCAAACATACTAAAGACAGTGGCATAAAGAGAAGGCAACAGGAATGTGGTTCAAAGAAGAAATGTCAAAAAGAAGGGCTGGCACAGTCCACTGAATGTGGTGCATTATGACCTGAAGTACATGATGGACACAATTCTATCCACCTGAAGGATACTTGTTTAAAAACAAAGATCATGCTGGGCATGGTGTAATCCCAGTTATTGGGAGACTGAGACAGGAGGATGGCAGGTTCGAGGACAGCCTCATCAAGTAGTGAGACTCTCAGCAACCTAGAGAGACCCTGTTTCAAAATAAAAATAAAATAGGGCTGGGGGTGTAGCTCGGAGGTAGAATGCCCCTGTGTTCAATTCCCAGTACCACACACACACACAAACCAAGACAAACAAACAGACAAAAACACAAAGATCATTAGGCTAGATATTTTTTCATTTGATAGCCAAGATATCTGAGGCTTAGAGAAATTGTGTCTTATTTATCACATAGCAAAATAATAGAAGAGTAGGAATTAGGATTTGGGTTGATAACATCTCATTCATTCATTCATTCATTCATCATTTATTCAGTATCAAGATTCCAAGGGTTGGGTGTACAGCAGTGCCCAATCAAACCATGTGAAAAAATATATAGTTACAAATTAAAGTTCTCTGAAG
This sequence comes from Glis glis, assembly GCA_004027185.1. Taxonomy (NCBI): domain Eukaryota; kingdom Metazoa; phylum Chordata; class Mammalia; order Rodentia; family Gliridae; genus Glis; species Glis glis. Next base: position 4,256 of record PVJS01059844.1, read on the forward strand.
GAAATGTCCCAGGTCTATAAGCATCATACACAAACTTTATCTAGTCTGAGAGTAAAGCATCAGGGAAGAAGACGTAACATGAGATAAAATTTAAAGGATTAATAGGAAGCTACCTAAGTAAAGGGGGTGGGGTTTGATGTGAAGGTAAGGATGAGGAAAGTATAAGAAGCATTCCAGAGAGTGTGGCAAGTGTAAAGGCCCTGTGGTCTCTAGAAATAGAACAAAGTCCTGCCTGCCCTAAACATAGAAAGCCCGATGAAGCAAATATTCAGGCGTCAGACTATGCAGGGCCTTGAGGGCCATGGTGAAGATTCTGGATTTATCCTAAGGGCAATGGAAAGCATCTGAGTGATTCTGAGAAGAGTGTTCTGACAAGCTCACTCCTACTGGAGTGTGAGAATGAACAATAAGAAGGATGGAGAGGAGACGGAGCCAGTGAGTGGACAGCAATGACATCAGTGAGGAAAAGGTGGTGGCGGCATGCGCTAGGGTGGCAGCAGCAGTGGTGACAAGGCACAGCTCTATCATTTGGAATACACTATCAATATAAAAGCTATTCCTATGATATAAGAATATTTCTGATCACATATACTCAGTGTGCCTCCCCAGCTCACTGAGCTTTTATTGAGGTGTGCTTCCAATTCTCTATAACAGGCATCTACTGAACATTAATTCATCAAGAATCATTGGAAAAAAGTATGATAACGCTCCCCAGGGTGACTGGTTCCCTGAGCCAGGAGGAAGGAAACAGGGTTTTAAGCCTTTCCTAAACAACCATTTGCCACCAAAGACCATTTCTCTGCCTCGCAAGCTCTCTGACCAGCAGCCGCAGGGTAGCTGTACAGGCCTGGGGCTGGGGAGGGCACCACATCTTTGGCTCCCCACAGCCGCAGGGCTGGCCCGCACTGCTGATGGGTCTGAACTAAGAACTCCATTAATTCATATTTGAAATTTTACAGAATCATTTCCTGCAGATTCCAGTTCGAACATTCTAACACCTTCTGCACTTTTACATCTCACTTGAGTCTCTCGCTTTTACACTCGCTTTATTACCATTTTAGTTGATTTCATCACAGCTTCATGGAAAACAACTTCACCAACGACCATTTCCTGTCGTTATGAGGGCAGAATCGCAGTAATCCCCTGCTTGAGCACTAGGCAGTTTTTATGATAATTTTACCACAGGTAATGTTGTGATTTTTAAGTACATTCTCTCTTGTAGCACCGTACTGATTCCTGTCCTTAAAAAGATAAGTATCTAATGCAGCCATAAAAGAAACATACCCATCTTCACAATATTAATGAGCCAATAAATTTAGAAAGATTGCTGCAACCCAGGCTGGCTCACCTACCAGGCTTCTACTCTCATAGGATCACCTCATTTTACTCAAATCAGTGACACACCCAAGTCCTGCTACCTGGGGTAAGGAGGCAAGAGGGGGCCCCTGGTGTAGCGGCCCTTCCCCAAACATCTTGTGCAGCAGTCTGCCACAACTGCCTCCAGACCCTAAAGGCTTCGTTTGGTTCACAAAAGCATAGCCTCATATCACTATTTTATTTTATTTTTTTGGTGGTACTGGGGATGGAACCCAGGGACATTCTACCTCTGAGCTACCCTCCCAGCCCTATTTTATTTTTTATTTCAAAACAGGGTCTCACTGAGTTGTGAAGGGCCTCACTAAGTTGCTGAGGCTGGTCTCGAACCTGCAATCCTCCTGTCTCAGCCTCACAAGTACTGGATTACAAGAGTGCACCACCATGCCCAGCTTCACATCACTATTTTAATAGTAAGTGACACTGTGATGTCCAAAAGGCTACTGAAATCTTTCCTCCCATCTTAAACATCTTTCTTGACATCCATATTGAACTGACATTCAGTGAACTGCACATATTTAGTCTATGATTTGATGAGTTTTGATATATTAAACATCATGAAACAATTATCAGCACAATCAAGGTAAGCAAGCTCTGCACCACCCCTGCCCCTGTGTATTCTGCCCCAGCACCCAACGTCAGACAGCCAAAGAATCGAACTTAAGAGTTTTCTATCTCAGAGCTATATACACAGCTCTTTTAAATTTTGAGACAGGATTTCACTAAGTTGCTGAGGTAGACCTTGAACTTGTGATCCTTCTGCCTCAGCCTCTGGGTAGCTGGAATTATAGGCATGCATCACCATACCCAGTTTAGAAGAGCACATTTTATATTTAGGGCTGGGGATGGAGCCTCCAAGTATGTCACAAAATCCTGAAGCAATAAAACAAATTAGTGACTGATATGATCAATTCAAATTCAAAACTTCTATACAAAAAAGATACCCTAAACAAAGTTAAAGGTAATTCACAGTCTAGGAGAACACATCTGCAGTGTGTATTAAAGTCAAAGAATGAATATCCATATGTACAGATTGACAATAAAAAAGCAACCAAAGTCGGGTGTGGTGGCACACGCTTATAATCCCAGTACTCGGGAGGCTGAGACAGGAGGATCGCAGGTTTAAAGCCAGCCTCAGCTACTTAATGAGGCCCTCAATAACTTAGTGAGACCCTGTTTCAAAATAAAGAATGAAAAATAGGACTGGGGGTGTAGCGTGGAGGTAGAATGCCCCTGGGTTCAATTCCCAGTACTGCAAAAAAAAAAAAGCAACCAAATAGAAAAATTGTCAAGGAATATTTATAATTTATATATTGATAATTCGTAAAAATAGAAATGGCCAAGAAAAGCTGGGCGTGGTGGCACACACTTGTAATCCCAGTACTTGGGACGCTGAGACCGGAGGATCCAGGTTTGCAGACAGCCTCAGCTACTTAGTGAGGCCCTCTGCGACTTAGTGAGACCGTTTCAAAATAAAGAATAAAAAATAGGGCTGAGGGTGTAGCATGGAGGTAGAATGCCCCTGGGTGCAATCCCTGGTGCCAAAAAAAAAAAAAAGAAATGGCCAAGAAACATAAAATACTCAGTTCTAGTAATAACTAGGCTGATATAAGTTAAAACATAGAACTATTTTATTTTACTGTACTTCTATATTGTTGGAGATTTTTAACTACAAATTGACAATTTATAATTGTATACATTCATGGAGTACCAATGATGTCATGATTTATAATACAATGAGGAATAATTAAATCAAGCCAGTTAACATATCCTGTACCTCAAATACTTAACATTTTTTGTGATGAGAACATTTGAAATTTAATCTTAGCAATTTTAATTTTTAATTCACCATTCTATGTGAAAGAGAAAAAATACCCAACCCTATTCCTCCTGAGATTTTGTACTCTGTGACCAGCACCTCCTCATTCCCTCCCCACTGTCCTCCATAACTGTCATTCTACTCTCCTCCTGTTAGTTCAATTGTTTTACATTCTACATATAATTGAGAACATAAGACATTTGTCTTTCTGTGCCTGGTTTATTTCACCTAAGTATAATGACCTCCAATTCTATCCACATTGTCACAAATGACAGAATTTCCTTCTTTTTTTAAAGCCAAATAGTATTCCGCTGTGTATATACACCACACTTTCTTTGTCCATTCATCTGTCGATGGACACAAGTTTATTGATTCCATAAACTTGGCTACTGTGAATAGTGCTGTAATGAAGATAGGAGTACAAACACCTCAACAGACTGATTTAAAATCTTTTGGGTAAATACCAAAAGTAGGATTTCTGGATCACATGGTAATTTTACTTTCAGTTTTGTCAGGACCCTCCATACTTTTCCATACCGCTGTACTAATTTACATTCCCACCAACAGTGTGTGAGGTTCCCTTTTCTCCACATTCCTGACAACATCTTGCTCTATTTTATCTTTTGATAATAGCTAGTGTGACAGGTGCAAGATGATATCTTATTGTGCTTTTAATTTGCATTTCCCCAATGATGAGCAATTTTGAACATTTTTTTCTCATATGTCTGTTGGCCATTTGTAGGATTTTTTTTTCTTTTTGTGGTACTGGGGATTGAACCCAGGGGCATTCTACCTCTGAGCTACACCCCCAGCCCTATTTTTTATTTTGAAATAGGGTTTCACTAAGTTGTGGAGGGCCTAAGTTGCTGAGGCTGGCCTCGAACCTGCAATCTTGTGAGTGCTTTGGGAGTCAAATTAAAAAAATCGGAAGTTGAAGTCGGTGGTTCCAAGATGGTGACTAAGGGAGATACCACATTACGATCTCTCTGAGACTTGGATCTCAATCACCATGAAAGCAACTTCTCGACAAGAGAAGAAAAACAGCGAAAACTTGAACTAAACAACGAAAAATTTGAAACATGATGGAATCAAAGCCAGAAGACAAAACAGAGGAAAGTAAAAAGCTCAAGCGCCTTACCTAGGGAACGGCAGCAGCACCATGTTGGCCAGACTGCACAGGATGCTACCAGCTTTGCAGCTTCCACATGCTGCCAGCATAGCAGCATAGAAGCCAAAGACCTGTCGTAAGTTCAGCAACTGTGGACCAGCAGAGATGAAAGCAAGCAGTGGCTCGCTCCACAATCAAGAGACCAAACGGCGGCGCCAGCGACTACCAGCATTGTGGCTTCCACACAAGACCAACGGAGATGCCAGAGACCTGTTGTGAATCCAGCAACTGCAGAAAAGCAGCAGTGAAGGCGAGCAGTAAATCGCTCCACATGCAACACAGACCCGAACTGCTGCATCGGCAGAAGTGGCAGTGGTGCCATCTTGATCAGACTGTGCCGGTGGCTACCGGCATTGCTGCTTCTGCAGGCCATCAACATAGAAGCCAGGGACCTGTTGTAAAACCAGCAACTGCAGAGCATCAGCAACAAAAGCGAGCAGTTCGCTCCACACTCAGCAGAGTCCCCAGTGCCCGGAGGCCTGACCTGAACCTGGGGCAGCACAGCTGAGCCCACCCCTTCCCCAAGAGATTAAGAGACCGCTCAACGAGACCATAAGTCAATGATCTGCTCCAGGGGGAGACCACCCAGCGTGGCCACAGGGACTCACAGGGTCTGACACTGTGCAGATTGCCCCGGTGGAGGTAGGATTGGGGTCTGCTGTGAGACGCGGTAGATGTATGGATAAGCAGACAATCCCAGGTGACATTTGGGTGGGACAGACTTGCAGCCTGCGGGTCGCAGCATCCTTCTAGAGTCCCCGGGGATCGCCACAGGACATATAGTTGTGGTACATGGGGAAAAATTGGACAAACCCAGCCCTCTCTGGAACACGTGGAGTTCTGTGTTTGCACGGAATCAGGTCAAAGTGACAGCCGCCACTTCTATAGGCAAAGAGAGACACAAGCCCAGGGTCCCCTGTTGATGACACCTGCCATAGGTGTAGACAGAGAGAGACATAGGGACAGCCCAAGCGGAGAATGTGGAGATCCACGCTTGCAGTGAGAGGGGCAATAGTGGCACTGGTCGCCCGCACAGGTAGTGAGAGGTGCCAGGCAAGGGTCCCAATCACTGAAGGAGACCAAGAATTGGGCCTGCAAATGGACATTATACCGAGCAAGTGAGAATAACCATTCAATAAAGGCTATTCACCTTTAAGGCTCACCTAGTAGCAACTATCTACCTCCAGAATAACATACTATAAAGGGAGAGAGATTAGACATAGGAAACCTGCAGAGTGAGAGACAGAGAGCTACCAAAAGCAACAAAGGTATAAACATAAGAAACCTGAAATCATGAAAAGGAAGAATAGCAAAGAAACAATGAGCTTCCACAACCCCATAACAACAGAACTTGCCAACACAGAAGTGCAAAGATTGCCCGAAGGACAATTCAGAACTTTAACAGTAGAAATGATACAGGATTTCCGAAAAGAATTCAGAGAGAGTCTGAAAGTAATGAAAGATCAAATAAACAAAGACTCTGACACCCTGAACAGGAATCAAAAAGAAGCTCTGAAGGAAGTGAAGGATGCAATAATTGAAATGAAGGCATCAATACAAACCATCAACAAGATACTATACCACATGGAAAACAGAATCTCACTCTTACAAGATGACCTCTCCAAAAATAAACACATAGTATATAATTTAGAAAAAAATTGACAGCATGAATTGGACACTAAAGAGATCTCAGCCAATCTTAAAAGAGCAAACCTAAGAATAATAGGCATAGAAGAAGGAATAGACACTGAAACCAAAGGAATCAATAATCTATTCAGAGAAGTAATATTAGAAAAATTTCCAAACATAGAAAAAGAGGTCGACACACAGGTACAGGAAACATATAGAAACCCTAATAGAAAAGATCAGACAAGATGTTCACCACGCCACATAATAATTAAATTGACTAATGTAGAGGTCAAGGAGAGAATCTTAAAAGCAGCGAGAGTAGACGACCAAGTAACATTCAGGGGCAAACCAATAAGAATCACTACGACCTTCCAAACCAAGTCGAGAAAGCCAGGAGGGCCTGGAGCAACATATTCCAAACTCTGGAAGAAAACAACTTCCAGACAATATTTATATACCCAGCAAAGATATCCAGCAAATTTGATGGAGAAATAAAAACTTTCCATGATAAACAGAACTGAAAGACTTTATGTCTTCCAAACCAGCACTAGAGAAAACGCTCAAAGAGATTAATTACAAAGAAGAAATAATAATGAAACGCCAGAACCAGAGAATCAGTGATTTCCATCAAACAAACAACTAGGCAAAGAATAAACACTACCTCAAACAGAAATTAAAATTCAAAATGTTAGGAATTAAAACTCATCTCTCAATAATCATGCTGAATATAAATGGACTCAACTCCCCAATCAAAAGACAGAAGGTGGCAAAATGGATTAAAAATCACAATCCATCTATATGCTGCCTGCAAGAAACACACCTTACAAGTAAAGATACGCACAAACTAAAAGTGAAGGGATGGAGGAAGGTAATCCATGCTAACGGAACTTGAAAACAAGCAGGAGTAGCAACTATGATATCAGACAAATTAGACTTCAAACCTAAACTTATCAGAAGAGAAAAAGAAGGTCATTTCTTACTGGTAAAAGGAACAATCCAGCAAGAGGATATAACAATAGCCAACATTTATGCCCCAAACATAGGTGCAACCACTTTCATAAAAGAAACTCTTCGTGACATTAAATCACACATAGATCCCAATACAATAATATTGGGAGACTTCAACACCCCTCTCACACCACTAGATCGATCTTCAAGAC
>PVJS01059845.1:0-11402 GCA_004027185.1 Glis glis
CCCCTGGGTTCAATCCCCGGTACCGCAAAAAAAAAAAAAAATGTACACAGCCATGTATTGTGGTGCGTACCTGTGATCCCAGTGTTCGGGAGGCTGAAATGGGAAAAGCGCAGGTTGGAAGCCAGCCTCAGCAACTTAGCGAGGCCCTCTGGAACTTAGCAAGACTGTTTCAAAATAAAAAATAAAATAGGGCTGGAGTGTGGCTCAGAGGTAGAATGCCCCTGGGTCTAACCCCTAGTGACACACACACACGTCTATACACAGGGCTGGGGCTACCCTACTGGTAGAGTACTTGCCTCCCATGTGTTGCTTTGAGCTCCATCCCCAGTACTGCAAAATACATAAATAAACAAACAAACAAAAATTAAAAGCCTGTATACAAAAGGGGAAATGAAAGGTATGATGTGATCCAAGTCAAATACAAGAGAAATACTAAAGGAATAATGCCAAGAATGATGAAGACTGGTCTGATTCCTAAAAAAATGCTAAAAACATTAAATTTAAAAATATTTTATTATGAAAAGCATCAAAGTTTCTCCTATATAACAGTAAACAGAATAATATAGTGAACTCTCATATACCCATGATCCAGCTGTTACTGAATTGTGGTACTTGCCCCAATTTGCCAAATCAAATAACTGGGACAAGTCTTTAGGAAGAAAGAAAAAGAAATTTATTGATTTTCAAGCAAATTGGAGAAACCAGTGAACTTAAGAGTTTTAGATCAAGCCTGGATTCTCCAAACAAGGGAATGAAGTCTCTTTTAAGAGTTAGCTCTTGAGGGTCATGCTGGTGTCTTATCAGAAGGGATATAGTTCATGTTTGAGGATGTAGTTCATGTCTGAGTCTTCTTTGAGCCAGTTCTTATTCAGATCCATGTGTGCTAGGTCCCCTTCCATCAGTAAATGAATAAGAACATGTTATTCGTTAATGGGGTGAAGGAAAGGGGGAAGACAAAGGAGGGAAAATGGCAGTTTTGAAACAAGCCATCTGTAAGCTGCCAGGGTCAGAAGCAGGCCCCGTTATATTTTCCTCATTGTCAATATCTACCTTTCATAGCTATGAAATGGGTATCCAGAGGAATTTTTAGAATGAGAGTTCTTTAACCATTGTTGGTATTTTATTTTGGATTTCTAGGGCTTTGGTCATGAGTTTACAAAAAGAAAAATAATACAACAGAGGAGTTATCAGAAAGACACATATCCAAAGGCAATAATAACTAGGATGGTTACAGCAATTTGGAACAGTCCTATGCATTTGGAAAGAATAGTCAATCTCTGCTTTTTTCTTTCTAGGGAAGCCTGGATTTCTTTTAAACACTGTATCTCCTGCAGTCCTATTCCCTTACTGCCTACCCAACATCTAACTCCTCATTTTCTCTCCTCTGATGAGGTATTCTAACTGCCATTGGGGAAATGGGTCGATGACGGTTCAGAGCTTCTTCCTGTGGCCAGAGGGGGTGTAGTAGGGCTGCAGCAGTTAAGGTCTCATCGGAGGTGGGTGATCTAGGGGACTGTGAGAGATAGGGTTGCTTCTGTGTATTTCCATTTCCACAATCATCTGTAACTTGATGGCATTTAGGCTATGTTCTAGTTAGTTATAGAATGCCCCCTGAAGAGCTCATAAATTGGTGTTGAGAGTTGACATAATTGAGTCATTAGTGTTGTAATTTCATCAGCATAATGGATTTATTTGGGTGGCAACCTGGGCAGGTAGGGTGTGGCTGGAGAGGATGGGTCTCTGGGAGTGTGGCCTTCAGGATTGTGCTTGTGTCTTTTCGACTCCCCTTGCTTGCTTGCTCTCTCTTGCTTTTGGCCTCCATGATGTGAGAGCAAAGTCTGTGCTTTCCTTCTCTCCACTTCCTGCCTCCATGCCCCAAGAACCATAATCCCCAGTCTCACATGGACTGAACCCCAAAATCCCCAAGGAAACCATGAGCAAATCAACCTTCCTCTAAGTCATGTGTCATGTCTTTGGATCATAGCAGTGAGAATGCTGACTAAGACAGGTTACAAGTCAACATCACTGAAGGACATGGCTTCAGGAGCATGATGATCCATAGGTAGCTTTTTCCTAAGTGTTCATGTTTTTGGTGTGCTCATTGGGCAGTTGTTGTGGGCATCAACATGAAAAAGAAAATCTGACACATTAGTACATTGTACAATAACCCAGATACCTTGTCAGTGCGTTTTGTCCCCTACAACTCTTTACCATGGACCATTGATGGGGGCACTGGGAGTGGGTGGCTTTCCTCATGGCCTACAGCCCATGACTATGTAAAATACTCCAGTCCTAGGGTCTTGGTGCTAAAAACAAAAGTGGCACCTCGCCCCCTTGTCTCCTATAAGAATGCTTGTGACCCCCCCAGGTTTATTCCCTTGCCCCATGATCAACACCCTTTGTTTCCTGTCCACCAGCCAGACTTGTATTATTTTGAAGCAAATAATCATCCTAATGTCATTTGATTTGTAAATATTTCAACATGTACTTCTAAACCATAATGCCATTCCTATTCCTAAAGAGAGGTTAAACAGTAATTTCTTAACATTTCCAAATAGCCAATTCATATTCAAATCTTCAATAATCTCCAGATAATAACTTATTTTAGGTTCTTGTCTTGTTACAGTTCCTTTGTTTGAATCAGGATCCCAATCTATTCCACTCATGTGATTCTTGACGCATTCCTGAAATCCTTTTTAATCTAGAGGGTTTCTCTGCATTCCTCCCTCTCTTCCATTTTTATTCCTTGCAATTTATTTGTTGGAGGGAAGAAACCAGGTTGTCCTGTAGAGTTTCTCCCAGTCTGGCCTCTGCTGATTGTGTCCCTGTGCTGGTCTTTGATTCATTCCTCTCTTCCTTGTATTTCCTGTAAATTGGTAATTGGATTCAAGGCTTTCACAGGATTTTAAAAGAACTGAGACCACTGGCCTTGCTTGCAGAAGGTGGTATGGAGACAGGATTTCTTGTCCCATTTTGTTCATTTATCATTGTCACTTAAAAAGGGGTTTAAAAAAGCACAAGTAATTAAAATCCCAAAACAGTTATAAAAGAATACATGATAACTCATGTTATAGGAAGTGTTAAATTGAGTCTTCAAACATAATCCCTAAGGATCTGTAGAAAATGTACCTAATTCTCATTGTTTTTCTCTAATTTTGAACCCTATGCCCCCCAGGTGATGTAACTGTAACCAACGGGCTGGAATGCCCTTCCCACCGCTCAGCTTGGCAGTGAACCTTATTTCAAGTCTCAGCTTCTGGGTGAAGTCTTCTGGGCCAGGCCTGACCTCTCCCCCTGCTTGCTTGGCTCCAGTGCCATCAGCCTTTTTGCTGTTTCTGGAACATAGCATCTTCAGGTCACCGCACTTGCTGCTCCCTTTATGGGGACAATCTGTTCTCAGGTCTGTTCAGTGCTCATGTCCTCATGTCAGTAGGAACTCTGCTCTGGGCCACCTCCTCAGAGAAGAGGAGGCCCCCTCTAAAGGGGTACCTCGTCACCACTCTCCTTCATGTCTGCACAGAACTTACCATTGTTAGACATTACAGGGTGTATTTATTTGTTTACTCTCATGCTAAGAAAAGAGTAAACAATGTGGGGACGTAAATTCCATGAGAACAAGAGCTTTGTAGTTTTCACACTGTATCTAGTGTGTAGAACAATGCTCGGCATGTGGTTAATGTCTGGGATGTTCTTGTTGAATGACTGAATGATCTCACACTGATCTCCCTCTTCCAAACCTCCTTCTGTATTAATTCTACTTCATTTTGGTCTTGAACTCTAGTCTTTGGTGTTGGATTTCATGACTCATTCCTTAATAAAATTACCAACTACAAGAGCTGAGTCTCATAGTTCCTTACTCTCTCCCATATTGGCTGGCACAGATCTGGGAACAAGTAGATACTCAGTAAATACCTTTTAAATTACAGTGAGAGGATTTGGTTCAGCTTATTTTTGAAAATGAAGTTTAAAACATCACACATAGAATGGTTCATCCTTTACACTATAATTTGTAATCTGGAGAAGGCTAAATATGAATGCCAAGAAGAAATGTATACAAAAGGGTCTACTCATTTTTCAGGGTGAGGTGGTCCTTCCCAAAAGGTTTGCTTGGGGCCCCAGGTTTTAAGTGTGGCACAATGACAGGGTGACTGTGTGGCCTTCTAACAACTATGTCCCATTAGCACATGGTGACCATCTGCCCAGCAGAGAATATGGAAGCTAAGGATATCCATGCTTAGTAGATTCAATTAGTTTACCATGTCCAAATATTAAAATAAACAGAAGTTCAAAGTGGGATTAGAAAGTAACTACCAAGAGATCCTCCCTCCAAAAAAATCAATTAAAAAGTCATTATCAAGTGTCCTGTCCTAGATAACATCTCTTTTGGTTTTGCTGTATCCTTTTGGAAGTTAACATATGGTATTTCCCCCTTCTCTTGTTGTTTTTTCACCCTCTAGTAAACTTTGATTCTTTTGTTGTCTCTACTCTTAATGCAGCCGAGTTTAACATGACTGTCATTTAGTGGCTTCATTTCATAAAGGCCTTTACCAAGCCAGGACAACTCTGTGTAGCTTCTGTGATTGATGTCTGACTGATTCTCGGGAAACTGCTTTAATTATTACTGGCTCTGAAATGCCCAAAGGAGTGCCAGATCTCATCACCGTTAGTCTGAATAAGTGCCTTCTTCATTTTTCTAAGCTGGACCTAGGGGGATATATCTATTCCACGGTAAGAAACTGAAGCTTATGAAATAATCTAGTGATCTCGGGAGTATCCTCAGTGGATGCTTGTGTGATCCTCTCAGCCATTAGGGACAACACAAAGCATACAGTAGGTGCTCAACGAATCATCATAGGCTAACGAGTGGTGTCTCCTGAGGTAGGTTTGTTTTTCTGGAGGTGCTCTTCACGACCCTAGTGTGGAAGAACAGCCCTGACATCTCACAGCCTAGATTCTAGTTTCAGTTCTGCTATTTTTCTACCACTATGACCCTTAGTTGCTTTATTGAAAAACAAGAATCCCTGCTTATTTCATGGGATTATTAAGGGGACAAAATGACACCCTAAGTGAACATGTTTTGCAAATGCCTAGGTGCTTCATAAGGCTTACAAATACAGTGAGGCAGTAATTCAGCTCTTGGAGTGGCCAGGAAACACTGTCTCTGACCCACAGATGAGCTTCAGGTGACCCCAGAGTCCCTAGAATACAGTTCTTCAACAGAAGTCTCAAGGAGCTGATGCCCTAGGCACTCAACTTCCAAAGGGGCTGGAACGTCCAGAGTGCCCCCAGGCCGGCAGACAGAGGACTTGTAAACAAGAGAGGTTGCATTTCAAAATTCAGGGCCTCTTCACAGCTTCTCTGGAGGTGAGGGCTGGGCCTAGGGATGCCACCAACCTGGAAGGTCAGGAGCCCTCAGTTCCATTTTGTTTTCTTTTTGTGTGTGTGTGTGTGTGTGTGTGTGGTACTGGGGATTGAACCCAGGGGTGTTTTACCTCCGAGCTATACCACCGGCTCTATTTTTTATACTTTACTTTGAAACTGGGTCTCACGAAGTTGCAGAGGGCCTCACTAAGTAGCTGAGGCTGGCCGCGAACCCAGATCCTCCAGTCTCTGCCTCCCAAGTACTGGGATTACAAGCGTGCGCCACCACACCTGGCCTCTCCATTTTGTTTTCAACTTTGATGATACTGTGATGATCAACAAAGCTTATTTCCAGTGCCTTAATGTCTGATGTCCTTTTCACATTTTGTCTCTACCATTCATTTTATGTCTCAGCATCCACATACATACCCTTAATTTTTTTAACCTTCAGTGCCAGTCAGGATGAGCTCAGTCTGTCTGTAGAATGGCATTAGTCAACTTTGCATCCTTGTGACAAAATGCCTGAGAAAATCAACCTAAAAGCAGGAAGGATTTGTGAAGATTTATTTTGGCTCATGGTTTCAGTCCATGGTCATGTGGCCCTGTTGCCTCCGGGCCTATGGTGAAGCGGTACGTAATGTTGGCAAGTATGGGGCAGAGGGAGCTGCTTACCTCAAGGTTCACAGGAAACAAGAAAGAGAGAGAGGAGGGGAGTGGGGTCCCAATATCCCCTACAATAGCATACCCAGTGACCTACATTCCTTCCACTAGGCCCCATCTCCTAAAGGGGCTAGCACCTCTCAGTAGAGCTACAGACTGGTGGCCATGCCTTCAACACATGGCCTTTGGGGACACTTAAGGTTCAGACCATAACAAGGTCTAAACAACCCCTGAATCTCAGTGGAATAGCACATCTGTATAAGCCTTCTCATCCACTGTAGCTGGCCAGCACAGATGAATAGGCAGGCTCTGTTCACCGTGGTCTCTCACAGACTCCACGACATTGTTGCCATTTCAATCAGTATTCCATCCTAACAACAACAGGGCCAAGAGAACATGGCAAACCACAAGGATTGTAAAGCTTCTCCCCAGAAGTGACACGCGTCACCTGCACTCATATTGTGTCAGTTGGAGCAAGTCATGTGGCTGTTTCTAACTTTAAAAGGAGCAAGAAGTATAACCCTACTGTGTGCCAAAAAGGAGAATAGAAATCTTTGTTATATAGTTGTCACAACCACACCTCTTGTTAAGGAGGAATAATAGCCTTTCAAAAATGTCTCCTTCCTAATCCCTGGACTATGCTATGTTACATGGCAAAGGGAAATGAGGTTTCATGTAGAATTTAGGTTGCTAATCAGCTGATAATGAGATTATCCTCCCTTGTCCAGGTGAGCCCATGGAAATGTGGAAGAGGGAGAGAAAAAAAGAGTCGGAGCAAGAGAAGTGACAGAGATGGCTTTGAAGATGGCGGGGCCGCTGTGGTTTGGGGTGGTTTGTTCCCAGGTTTGTGTGTTGGAAGCTTGGTCCCTGGTGGAGTAATGATAAGAAGTGGTGGAACCTTTGAGAAGTGGATCCTGGTGGAAGGCCATGGGCACTGTGCGCAAAGGAACGGATGGGGTTCTGGGGCACCCTGGTTATTTCTTTTTTTTTTTTGCGGTACCGGGGATTGAACCCAGGGGCGTTCTACCTCCGCGCTACGCCCCCGGCCCTATTTTTTTATACTTTATTTTGAAACCAGGTCTCACGAAGTTGCGGAGGGCCTCACTAAGTAGAGAGAGAGAGAGAGAGAGCTGAGGCTACCCATGAACCCGGATCCTCTGGTCTCCACCTCCCAAAGTACTGGGATTACAAGCATGTGCCACCATGCCCTGCTTTTTTTTTAATTTTTAATTTTAATTTTAAATTTTTTTTTGCGGTACCGGGTATTGAACGCAGAGGCGTTCTACCTCCACGCAACACCCCCGGCCCTATTTTTTTATGCTTTATTTTTGAAACCGGGTCTCATGAAGTTGCAGAGGGCCTCACTAGGTAGAGAGAGAGAGAGAGAGAGGAGAGAGAGAAGAGAGAGGAGAGAGAGAGAGAGAGAGAGAGAGAAGAGAGAAAGGAGAGAGAGGAGAGAGAGAGAGAGAGAGAGAGAGAGAGAGATATCACGCACGTGCGCATGCGCGCTGAGGTTGGCCGCGAACCCGGATCCTCCGGTCTCCACCTCCCAAAGTACTGGGATTACAAGCGTGCGCCACCACGCCCGGCTTAATTTTTATTTTTTAACATGCTTTTATTGGTGCATTGGAGTCTTAGATCACAAGGAATATCTATTTGATGTTAATATACATGCACACAGCTCTTAGTGTCCCCTCGCCTCCCCCAACCCGTATGAAGTACCAAAAATGATGTTGGTATATTTTCACATGTACATATTGTTTATGATAGTAATTCCACTGATTCGCTTCTTTCTTGCCCTTCTCCTTTCCTTGTACTACTTCCCTTGCCCCGCTGGGGGTTCTCCATTATCAACCGGAGTCCCTTGTGTGTCCCCACTACTCCCTAGGTAGCACATACTAATGAAAACATATGTCCCTTCTTTTTTTGTGATTGGCTGATCTCACTTAACATAATGTTCTCCAGATCCTTCCACTTTCTTGCAAATGATGTTATTTTGTTCTTCATTATTGCTGAGTAGAATTCCATTGTGTGTATTTCCCACAATTTTGTAATCCACTCATCTGTTGATAGAAACCTAGGTTGGTTCCATAATTTGGCCACTGTGAATTGTGCTGCTATGAACATGGGTATGCATGTATTACTGTAGTTTTCTGGTTTCAATCCCTTTGGTATGATACCCAGTAGTGGTATAGCCGGATCATATGGTGGGTTCATTCCCAGTTTTCTGAGGAATCTCCACACTGATCTCCATAGTGGATGAAAGAGTTTGCAATCCCACCTACAGTGTAGAAGAGTTCCAATTTCCCCACATCCTCGCCAACATTTGTTGTTGTTTGACTTCTTAATGCTTGCCATTCTAATTGGGGTCAGATGAAATCTTAGAGTAGTTTTGACTTGCTTCTCCCTGATTGCTAATGATGTTGAACATTTTTTCATGTATCTGTTGGCCATTTGTATCTCTTCTTTCGTGAAGTGTCTATTCATTTCAGTCGCACACTTCTTGATCAGATTATTTGTTTTCTTAGTGTAAAGCCTTTTAAGTTATTTGTATATCCTAGATATTAGACCTTTGTCAGAGGGATAGCTTGCAAATATCTTCTCCCATTCTGTAGGCTTTCTCTTTAGGCTCTTGATGGTTTCCGTTGATGAGCAGAAGCTTTGTAGTTTAATGCTATCCCACTTATTAATTCTTGTTTTAATTTCCTGTGCTTTGGAGGTCTTGTTGAGGAAGTTTCTACCTGTGCCTATATGTTGGAGTGTTGAACCTATGCTTTCTTTTAATAATTTCACAGACTCTGTTCTAACTTCCAGGTCTTTAATCCATCTTGAGTTGACTCCTGTGCAGGGTGAGAGGTAAGGATTTAGTTCCATTTTTCTACAGGTAGATAACCAGTTTTCCCAGCACCATTTGTTGAAAAGACTGTCCTTTATTCAGTGTATGTGTTTGGCACCTTTGTCAAAAATCAATTGACTATGAGTTTTTGAACTTGTTTCTGTATCTTCTATTCTGTTCCACTGGTCTATGTGTCTGTTTTTGTGCCAATACCATGCTGATTTTATTACTATAGCTCTGTAGTACAATTTGAAGTCAGGAATTGTTATGCCTCCTACAAGATTCTTATTACTGAGAATTGCTCTGGATATTCTGGGTCTTTTGTTTCCCCATATAAAATTAATGACTGATTTTTCTATATCTGTGAAGAAGGACATTGGTATTTTGATAGGGATTGCATTGATTCTATAGATCATTTTTGGCAGAATGGCCATTTTGATAATATTTATTCTGCCTATCCAAGACCTGGGGAGATCTTTCCATCTTCTAAGATCTTCTTCGATTTCTTTCTTCAGTGTTCTATAGTTTTCATTGTAGAGGTCTTTTACCTCTTTGGTTAAGTTCATTCGTAGGTATTTGATTGGTTTCGAAGTTATTGTGAATGGAATTGTTTTCTGGATTTCTTTCTCAGTGGATTCATGGTTGGAATATATGAATTCTACTGATTTTTTTAGGTTGATCTTGTATCCAGCTGCTTTGCTGAATTTGTTAATCAGCTCTAGTAGATTTTTGGTTGAGTTCTCTGGGTCTTCTAGATGTAGGCTCATGTCATCTGCAAATAAAGATAATTTTAATCCTTCTTCTCTTATTTGAATTCCTTTGATATCCTTCTCTTGTCTTATTGCTCTGGCAAGAGTTTTGAGGACTATATTGAAAAGGAGTGGTGATAGTTGGCATCCTTGCCTTGTTCCTGTTTTTAAGGGGAATTCTGGCAATTTTCCGCCATTCAATATGATGTTGGCTTTGGGTTTCTTATATATTGATTTAATGATGTTGAGGTATGTTCCTTCTATTCTGATTTTCTGTAGAGTTCCTAACATGAATGGGTGTTGAATTTTGTCAAACGCTTTTTCCGCATCTATTGAAATGATCATGTGATTCTTGTTTTAGTTCGATTTATATGGTGAATAACAGGTATTGTTTTGTGTATCTTGAACCAGCCTTGCTTTCCGGGGATGAAACCAACTTGGTCATGGTGTGCGATTTTCTCAATATGGTTTCAAATGCGCATGGCTAGTATTTTATTTAGAATTTTTGCATCTATGCTCATTAATGATACTGGTCTGTAATTCTCTTTTCTTGAAGTGTCTTTATTTGGCTTTGGTATTAATGTGATGTTGGCCTCGTAAAAGGAATTTGGAAGAATTCCATCTCTTTCTATAGTTTGTGTGAAGTATTGGTTTTAGTTCTTCTGTAAAGGTTTTGTAGAATTAGGCTGGAAAATCATCTGGACCTGGGCTTTTCTTTGATGGAAGACTTTTTATTGCTGTTTCTATCTCTGTGCTTGCTATTGGTTGATTCAGGTTTTCTATATACTCTTGGTTCAATTTAGGTAGGTTGTATGTGTCTAGAAATCTTTCGATTTCTTCCATGTTTTCCATTTTATTGGAATTTAAGTTTTCAAAGTAGTTTCTTATGATCCTCTGGATTTCTTCACTATCTGTGGTGATATCCCCTTTTTCATTTCTGATTTTGGTAATTTGCGTTGATTCTCTCCTTTTGGTTAGGTTAGCTAGTGGTTTGTCAATCTTGTTAATCTTCTCAAAGAACCACGGGAAGGTGGGCAAGGATTCGGCGATGAGTGACAAACAGACACAGACAACTCAAGGAAGTTGCATCTGAGTGTATTTTGCAAAGCTTCAGGCAAGGATTTTATACACAATGATTAAGGAAACAAAATACATCATCAGCTGATCGTTGTTCATGCCTGTGGTTTATACAATCTTAATGATTTTTAAGAAATAACAGTGCAAAGCTATGAGAGCAGATAATCGTCAGAGCATATATGTCGTTTGGTATAATGTTGTGGGCGGCTGCTAGACGTAACAATGCAAATCGTCAGAGCATACATCTCGTTTGGCATAATGCTGTGGGTGGCTGCTAGACGTGGTTTTGGCACTTGGACTATCTATGATGAGAACTGGGTTTATGGCTACAGGGCAAGAGTTCAAAGTTTAACATAGTGCCTTTTATCGCTCTCTTACTATAAACTTTTATAATTCCCTTCGTTCCAAATTTCTAAATCTCTTTTAAACCATCTCCAAAATCATTACCATGAAGTTTCCACAAAAGGTTCTTCCTGTTGTAACTCATCCACAACTGTCCTTGAGCACCCCTCTGTCCTTCTGGGCTAATCTAAGCAAGAGCGCGGGAGTGTTCTGGGCCAAAGTTACATTGTTATGAGTTTGACTTCCTGGGAAAGATTCGTCTGTTTTACTCATAGGGCACAGTTGATAATTTGGAAAAGAACACTGTACTCACTGAGCCATATCTATTAAAGATTAAGAGAATCATTGACAAGAAGGTTACAGCAAAGAGAGAAGAA
>PVJS01059846.1:0-11403 GCA_004027185.1 Glis glis
AGAGAGAGAGACAGGGAGAGAGAGAGAGAGAGAGAAAGAGCTGAGGCTGGCCGTGAACCCGGATTCTCTGGTCTCCACCTCCCAAAGTACTGGGATTACAAGCCTGCGCCACCAGGCCCGGCTTTATTCTTTATTTTGAAACAGGGTCTCACTAAGTTGTGGAGGGCCTCGCTAAGTTGCTGAGGCTGACTGCAAACCTGAGATCCTCCTGTCTCGGCCTCCCAAGTACTGGGATTACAAGTGTGTAGCACCATGTCCGGCAATAATCAACCTTATGTATTTAGAACACACGCTGTGCCCAAGAAAAGACACTTAAGTGTTGTCATCAAATCAAATTTTGATAAATTAATCTGACTCCCCCCCGCCCTTTTTTTAATTTTGAAACAGGGTCTCACTAAACTGCTGAGGCTAGCCTCGAACCTGTGGTCCTCCTGTCTCAGCCTCTCATGAATTAGGATTACAGGTATGTGCTACCACACCCAGCTTACTCTGACATTTTTAACATGCATAATTGTGTGATATTATAATTGAATATGAATGATAATAAGTCAATGTAATGACTGTAATTAGCCACCTCAAATTTCTTTGTGAAAGAAAGCAATATAGAAATAAATAAATGAGTGAGTCAGAACACTACAATTAACATTATTTTTATCAGCCAAACCACATTGTTACTGTTTCTCCATTTTCTTTGTTAGTTTGCGGCACCTACAATCAGCATCAATATCAACTCCTTCCACTGATACCATATGTACAGTGTAAAATTCATCACCTACTCTTACTGACAGAAGTCTTGGGCCCATTGCTGCCCTACCATTAAGACAATGCTGCCTGTGCACTCTAAGGAGTCCACAACTAGTCTATTTTTATGCCTCTGAGAGTCCTAGTCCTGGACCAAAGACAGTAGAGGCTATGGACCGGCTGACCCTTTACTCCCCACTACCCAATGGGATGAAGTAGTAGGGAAGAATGTTCCAGCCAATAAGAGATTCCTTGGCCAGGACTTAGGGCAGGAGGTATTTTCTGAAACCTTTCTTCATATTTTTCATTTATCCTACTATGAATAACTTCTCCCTTTAAATCAATAAACTCCAACTACCTTTTTCAAGTCATCTTTAAATTCATCTCTTCTAAAAAGCCTTCCTAGCCGGGCATGGTGGCACACACTTGTAATCCCAGTATTTGGGAGGCCGAGACTGGAGGATCCAAGTTCACGGCCAGCCTCGGCTACTTAGTGAGGCCCTCTGTAACTTAGACCCTGTTTCAAATTAAAGAACAAAAAATAGGGCTGGGGGTGTAGCTCGGAGGTAAAATGTCCCTGGGTTCCATCTCCAGTACTGCAAAAAACAAAAATTAAAAATTAAAAAACAAGGCCAGGCGTGGTGGCGCACGCTTGTAATCCCAGTACTTTGGGAGGCGGAGACCGGAGGATCCGGGTTCGCGGCCAACCTGCGCGCACATTTGCGCGCGCGCGCAATCTTTCTCTCTCTCTCTCTCTCTCCCCTCTCTCCTCTCTCCTCTCTCTCTCTCTCTCTCTGTCTCTCTCTGTCTCTCTACCTAGTGAGGCCCTCCACAACTTCGTGAGACCCGTTTTCAAAAATAAAGCATAAAAAATAGGGCCGGGGGTGTAGCGCGGAGGTAGAACGCCCCTGCGTTCAATCCCCGGTACTGCAAAAAAATAAATAAATAAACAAATACATAAATAAATAAATAAATAAAAGGCTTCCTGAACAAACTGTATGCCATGTTTTAACAATTTGCTTCTTCTTTTACCACTTTTGCACTTTCTCTATTCCCATGAGATTATTGTTGAAAACAAAATCAAAGGTTAACCCAAATTAAGATATAAAACAAAAGACAGAAAGATGTTGGCAAACCAGAGGAGGGACTTTGAACAGGTCACCAAACAAAGAGGATCCAGTCATCAAGAGCCAAAATAGGAAGTCAGGAAATCAGAGGCCCAGGAGGTTAGAAGAGGGAAAGACAGGTTAGGCAGGCAAGCAGGAAGGAGAATGAGTGAATCACGGCACAGTAACTGACTGCCTGTGGCTATCTTCACTGTGTTCTCTACAATATGATTTGTAGGAAGGCTAACTATTCCTAAAAACCAAGGGAAGATAAAGCATTCTCATACTTTGTTAGTGGGGGTATAAATAGTGTAACCTCTCTAGTGGGCAATTTTGCAATATCTTCAAAAATGTTAACTGCACAATGTTTTGATCTAGTAATCTAGCTATTTGTCCAATAGAGATTTTACACATATATGATAAATGATATCAATTTCAGCATTCTGAGTACAAATATTGAAAGCAACCTAAATGTCCATTAATAGCACTTTGAATCCTAGTATATACCCCAAAGGGTTGAAAATAGATATCCAAATACTTGTACACTATTGTTCACACCAGGACTATTCACAATAGTCAAAAGTTGTAAAAAACCCAAACTCCCACCAATTTTGAATGTCTACACAAAATGTGGTATATTCATTTAAGGGAATATTATTCAGCCATAAAATGTAATAGAGGTCTGATATATGTTACAACATGTATGAACCTCAAAAACATTAAGCTGAGTGAAGAAAACAATTACAAAGGTCACATATTATATGATTCCATTTATATGAAATATCCAGAATAGGTAAATCCAGAGAGATAGAAAGCAGATTCATGGTTGCCAGAGATTAAGGGTGGGTGGAGAAAATGGAGAATGAATGCTTAATGGGTATGGGGTCTCCTTTGGGAGTGATGAAAATGTTTTGGAACTAAACAGAGGTGATAGTTCCACAACACTGGGAATATACTAAATGTGGCTGGATTATAGACTTTAAAAATAATTAATCTTATGCTATATGAATTTCACATCAATAAAAAATATCATTAATAGAGACTGGTCCCCTATATGTGTGTATATAACTAAGCAAGGCATAGAACACTGTGCATAGGATACTACCATTTGTGAGGTGTGGGGAAACACAAACATATGTAGATGTTTGTGAATGCATAAACTCTTTCTAGAGAAATCCACAATAAATGGCAGTAGTGGTTATTTCTGAGCAGAAATGCATGGTTAATGGATAGGATAGAGAGAAAAAGATTATTTTTCATAGGATTTTTCTATCTTTTGAGTTTTATACCTTATGCACATGGTTCCTTTCAAAAATGAAATGGGGGGAAACATCTTAGGTATGAGGTAAACAATAATGCAGTACACCAGGAATTAGAATGTTTTACATAATGCAAGAGCCAGAATGAGAAGCTCAGATAAAAGTGGCAAAGTGGGAGCTGGGGACAGAGCTCAGTAGTAGAGCACTAGCCTAACATCACAAGAACCTGGGTTCAATTCCCAGCACCACAAAGCAATGAGAGCAACAACAAAAATATCAATGGTAGAAGAAAGGTGGCAAAGGAAGAAGATATGCTCTGTACCTCTGTCTTCTGAGATTTTAGAAATGAAAAGGGGAAAATAGAGGGAAACTGATAAGGTGTAAGAATCTGTAGGGGGTAGAGGCCAGCTGGCCATGCAATCCTGTTTTCCTGTGGGACATGTGGTCCAAGGTAAATAAGTACAAGTCATCAGTGACATAAGGCTTGCTCTTCTGCTTCCAATGCTCACAGAAACAGGTATTCAGTCATAGCAACCATATTTTAGCCACCAATAATGCAGGTGGCACAAAACTTTCAATCCTACAATGGATTTACAAGGAGAAGTGATAGGTGATGAGGAGGACACTACGTATCACAAGTAAAAGGAAGAAAATGGCCAGGCGTGGTGGTGCACACATGTAATCGCAGTACTTGGGAGGCTGAGACAGGAGGATCACAGGTTCGCGGTCAGTCTCAGCTACTTAGTGAGACCCTCCACAACTTAGTGAGACCCTGTTTCAAAAATAAAGAAAACAAATGGGGCTGGGGGTGTAGCTCGGAGGTAGAATGCCCCTGGGTTCAATCCCCAGTACCACAAAACAAAAAAAAGGGAAGAAAATGTTCCCAAATGCATGAATCTGCCAAACTGGGCCAGCCTGTATAATTTTAGCTTTTTGAAAAAACTGTACAAAGAGGGATTCTTTTCCTTCAGCAGACTGGCAAGCATAGCTATAACATTACACTACTCCCCAAGCCCTGCATCTTTTGAATCCTTTCCTTATACTTGTTATTTATCCTACTATGAAAAATGGGTGTTAATGAGTGTTAGCTCCATTAGCACATTTCAATTAATTCTTTCAAAAGTCATTTCTAAACTCATCTCTCTGGAAAGTCCTCTTGAACAAACCATATGCCATTCTTAACCATTTGTTTATTCCTCTGTCACCTCAGGACTTTCTATTTCCAGGGGATTACTATGAACCTGCTAAGGATAATAATAAATAACATTCATGTTGCAGGTTTTGTGCATTTGTCCTCTTTTGACCTGAGTCTGGGTTATGATCCAGGTCTCCTGATTCTTTTTGCAGCCACTCATTAATGCCTCCTTGGACCCTGCGAATGTACTCTTTGGTCTATACTCATTAGAAGCCTTTGGGGAGGAGGAATCAAAAAGATGTAATGGATAAGCTCCTTGGAACTCAGGGGCTTTGGGTTTCTTTTCTGTAATGGTGGTCTGGAGTCTCAAAGTTTCACAAGGTAAATTAAGAAAAGTAAGACAGTTGTCTTTCTGTCTGGCATGTGCTTAAAAGTCATCGTTTGTATTAAGGAAAACCATAAACACTCCAAAGCTTGTAACTTACCTTATAATATAACTGAGAAAGCTTTAGTTATTGCCAATTTCATGTCTCAGTTACTTGAATATCAGTTTAGCAATCCTAATTTTTTTTTTATTTGTGGTACCGGGGATTGAATGCAGGGGCATTCTACCTCCACGCTACACCCCCGGCCCTATTTTTTTATACTTTATTTTGAAACCGGGTCTCACGAAGTTGCGGAGGGCCTCACTAGGTAGAGAGAGAAAGACAGAGACAGAGAGACAGAGACAGAGAGAGAGAGAGAGAGAGAGAGAGAAAGAGAGAGAGAGAAAGAGAGAGAGAGAGCAAGTTGAGGCTGGCCGCGAACCCAGATCTTCCAGTCTCTGCCTCCCAAAGTACTGGGATTACAAGTGTGCGCCACCACGCCCGGCTAGCAATCCTAATTACAGAAGTGTCCTAGGAATCTGTAAGCTTTGGACAAAGGAAATTTCTAATCCAAAGAAAAAGAATTCCACCTTTCAGCAAAAACTTCAAATTTCACTCCTTCCTGCCCCAAAAAAGTCAAATTGTTTTAATACTTTTTCTTTTATTTCTTTCTTTTTTTATTTTTTAGTACTGGGGATTGAACCCAGGGGCATTCTACCTCTGAGCAACAGCCCTAGCCTTATTTATTTATTTATTTATTTATTCATTCATTCATTCATTCACTCATTTTTGAAACAGGGTCCCATTAAGTTGCTGAGGGTCTCATTAAGTTACTGAGACTGGCCTTGAACCTGAGATCTTCCTGTCTCGGCCTTCCATGTACTGGGATTATAGGCATGCATGTGCCTTTGCACCCAGTTTAGAGTACATTACTAAACTATACTAGAAGATAATGCACTCATGGATGTTATTACACTCCAAAATGTGTGCATTTTACATGTCTTCTTTCACATATTCAAACACTAGATAATTAAAGTTTTACCTTATTTATAAAAAAGAAAAATTAAGATGGTGGGAGAGTATATATCAAACATAAAGGACAGGAATCTCAAGAGTAGAGAGGGGAAATTACAGAGTACTTTTACTTTCCATGTTATACATTTCTGAATCATTTAAAGATTTTTGTAGTAAATATGTATGTTTCTATTTTAAAAAAAATTTTGAAGTAAAATAAAGGGACTGATTTATTATGTTTAGACAAAAAAATAACCCTCAACACCATGCAAAATCATCACCAAGAATTAAAAATTAGTGAGAAAAATAACATATTCTGTGGACATAAACTGCTAGAAACTTAGTGAGACTCTGTTTTATAATAAAAATAATAATAACAATAATTATAATTGTAATAGGGCTGAGGGATATAGATCAGAGGTAAAATTCCCCTGGGTTCAATCCCTGGTATCAAAAAAAAAAAAAGAAAAGAAATTCTTAACCCAGTAGCAAATATGTTAAAGTCATTCTAGGAGGGTGAATAAGGACAGAGGAAACATTTCTATTGTATTCAAGGCCAGGATTTCCAGGAAAGAAACAATCCATTGCCTGTGGCTTCAATAAATTCTTAAAATATAGTAAGAATCTAAAAGGAACACTAATCAAGTAGTATTCAAATCTCAAATATAAGTATTTTACGTTATCCTAAAACCAATTCAAAAGATGGAGAGAATAATGATGCACACGTATGTTTTGACTAGTGTAAAACCTCTCAAATGATTCATAAGAAACAGCTAGTAATGACTGACTGGAAAGAAGCCCTAGGTGGCTGAGGAACAGAATGGGACAGAAGTCTTTTACTAGATTCCCTTTAATATTTAAAAAATTTCATACCAAGTATGCATACTAATTATTCTATAAATAAATTCATTTTAAAATAAGGCAAAAAGCAGTCACCAAATAAGAAAAGAACGTTTCTGAATGGAAAATTATATCCACTGAGATTTTCACCATCATCAGGTGGTACAATGGAAATAATAAAAACCTGAGTCAAACAGTCCTAGATTTTCACTTTAGTTCACACACTTCCTAGAATAAAGTGACACACACAAAAAAAGACAACTGGTTGGGAGATTGGGGTGGGGGGAGACTGAGATGCTCTTCACAATAACATGCAAAGAGACCACCAAGAATTCATAATTAAAGCCAGGCATGGTGGTGCACATCTATAATCCCAGTACTTGGGAGGTTCAGATAGGAGGATTGCAGGTTCACAGCCAGCCTCAGCAACTTAGCAAGGCCCTCTGCAACTTAGTGAAACTCTGTTTCAAAATTAAAAAAATAAAATAGGAGCCGGGCGTGGTGGCGCACGCTTGTAATCCAAGTACTTTGGGAGGCGGAGACCGGAGGATCCGGGTTCGCGGCCAGCCTCAGCTCTCTCTCTCTCCTTAGTGAGGCCCTCCGCAACTTTGTGAGACTCGGTTTCAAAATAAAGTATAAAAAATAGGGCCGGGGGCGTAGCGCGGAGGTAGAACGCCCCTGCGTTCAATCCCCGGTACTGCAAAAAAAAAATAAAATAAAATAAAATAAAATAAAATAAAATAACATAAAATAACTTAAAATAAAATAAATAAAATAAAATAAAATAAAATAAAATAAAATAGGGCTGGAGGTATAACTCAGAGGTAGAATACCCCTGGGTTCAATCCCCAGTACCACACACAAACACACACACACACACACACACACGCACATGCACACGCACACACACACAGAATTCATAATTAACAAGGACACCAATACATTCTGCAACTTTAAATCACAGTTGGCTGGGCATGGTGGCACACACCCGTAATCCTAGTACTTGGGAGGCTGAGACAGGAGGATCACAGGTTTGAGGGCAGCCTCAGCAAGTAGTGAGACTCTCATCAACCCAGTGAGATCCTGTTTCAAAATAAAAGTAAAATGCCAGGCATGGTGGTGCATGCTTGTAATCCCAGTACTTGGGAGGCTGAGACAGGAAGATCTAGGTTCGTGGCCAGCCTCAGCTACTTAGTGAGGCCCTCCGCAACTTAGTGAGACCCTGTTTCAAAATAAAGAATTAAAAAAAAATGGGGCTGAGGGTGTAGCTCAGAGGTAGAATGCCCCTGGGTTCAATCCCCAGTACCGCAAAAAATAAATTAATTAAATTAATTAATTTAATTAAATTAAAATAGGGTTGGGGGTGTAGCTCAGAGGTAGAATGCCCCTGGGTTCAATCCACAGTACCACAAAAAATAAATAAGTAAAAATAAATCACAGGTGACTTGAAATGAGGCAGAATTTTCACCTAGAGGGCACTGAATAGAAAATCCTCCGAATCTATTATATCTGTTGAAAACCATGATATAAAAATGATTAGGAAAATTATGAAATTGGACATCTCTTTTACGAACTTAAGTGAATGGCATTAGAATTATATTTAAGCTTTGAGGACTGCATAAATTTGTAATTAAAGGCCGGGCGTGGTGGCGCACACTTGTAATCCCAGTACTTGGGAGGCAGAGACCGGAGGATCTGGGTTCGCAGCCAGCCTCAGCTAATTAGTGAGGCCCTCCGCAACTTCGTGAGACCCGGTTTCAAAATAAAGGATAAAAATAGGGCTGGGGGTGTAGCTCGGAGGTAGAACGCCCCTGGGTTCAATCCCTGGTACCGCAAAAAAAAAAAAAAAAAAATTGTAACTAAGCCCAAGATGGCAGTGTCCTATCAGAAGTCAGTTCAATAATCTCTCAGGAGGACCACCATTAGTATCTGTCCCCCAAATTTCAGTACATTGTTTATGAATGCTATAAAAAACACTAGTGGGTAGGCATGGTCATGCACCCCTATTATCCCAGCTACTAAGGAGGCTGAGCCAAGAGGATCACAAGTGGTAGAGTGCTTGCCTAGCATGTACGAGGCCCAGGGTTCAAGTCCTAGTATCACCAAAAAAAAAAAAAAAAAAAGAAAAGAAACCCAAACAGGCCATGCAAGGGGACTCCCATGGAATAACATGTTACTACAAAAGGATACAAAGGACAGACTCTCTGAGTTCTGCCCCTTCAAAAGTTATGGTGAAACTAGGCACAGTGGCACACAACTGTAACCGCAGCTACTCAGGAGGTTAAGGCAGGAGGATCACAAGTTCCAGGCCAGCCTCTGCAATTTAGCAAAACCTTATCTCAAAATAAAAAATAAGAGCCGGGCATGGTGGCGCACGCTTGTAATCCTAGCACCTGGGAGGCTGAGACAGGAGGATCGCAGGTTCGAGGACAGCCTCAGCAATTTAGTGAGACTCTCAGCAACCTAGTGAGACCCTGTTTCCAAATAAGAAATAAAATTGATCTGGGGGTGTAGCTAGAGGTAGAATGCCTCTGGATTCAATTCCCAGTACCACAAAAAAATAAAATAAAATAAAAGCCAGGCATGGTGGCGCATGCCTATAATCCCAGTACTTGGGAGGCCTAGAAAGGAGGATAGAAGGTTCAAGGACAGCCTCAGCAATTTAGCAAACCTTTCAGCAACTTAGCAGACCCTGTTTCAAAATAAAAAACAAAATAGCTCAGCAATAAAGAAGAACAAAATAATGTCATTTGCAAGAAAATGGAAGGACCTGGATGGAGAACATTATGTTAAGTGAGATTAGCCTGTCACAGAAAGTGAAGGGTCATATATTTTCTCTAATATGCGTAAACTAGGGAATAATTGGGATACCAGAGAGACTCCAGATAATGGAGGAGAAACGTCAATGGCGCCAAGGAAGTGGTCTAAGGGAAGGGGAGGGGAAAGAGTGAGGTTCATTAATAGAATTACTACCACTGACTATGTGTACATATGTGAAAATCCCAATGTCAATCTCAGTACTCTGTATGAGGAAGGGGGGAGATGGGGAGGTGGGGGAATCAAGTGCTATGTGCATGTACGTCACTGTCAACATGATTTACATTATGATGTGAGACTATAATGCACCAATAAAAGCATATTAAAAATATTTTTAAAAAGTAGGGCTGGGGCTGTAGCTCAGAGGTAGAATGCCTTGGGTTCAATCCCCAGCACAACAACAAAATAAAAATAAAATAAAATAAAAAGGGCTGGAGATGTAGCTCAGTGGTAGAGTGCCCTCTGGGTTTAATCCCCAGAACTGTGGAAAAAAAAAGTTATGGAAGCTGGGTGTGGTGGCCCACGCTTGTAATCCCAGTACTTGGGAGGCTGAGACCGGAGGATCCGGGTTCGTGGCCAGCCTCAGCTACTTAGTGAGGCCCTCCGCAACTTAGTGAGACCTGGTTTCAAGATAAAGTATAAAAAATAGGGCCGGGGGTGTAGCTCGGAGGTAAAACACCCCTGGGTTCAATCCCCGGTACCACAAAAAAAAAAAAAAAAAAGTTATGGTGAGGGATTCTGGATCTCCTCAAGACACTATTAATTACAAACATGTATTTACGTCCCATATGCTTGCATGCACTCTCTCTCTCTCGCTCTCCCTCTCTCACTCTTTTTTGTGTGGGGGTGGGGGCGAGGTACTGGAATTCCACTCAGGGATTTGAGTACGCTAGGCAAGCACTCTACCACTGAGCTATACCCCAGCCCTTTTTTAAATTTCATTTTGAGACAGGGTCTCACTAAGTTGCCCAGGCTGGCCTTTTTTTTTTTTTTTTTTTTTTTTGCAGTACTGGGGATTGAACCCAGGGGCATTCTACCTCTGAGATATACCCCCAGCCCTATTTTTTATTCTTTATTTTGAAACAGGGTCTCACTAAGTTGCGGAGGACCTCACTAAGTAGCTGAGGCTGGCCTCTGGTCTCAGCCTCCCAAGTACTGGGATTACAAGCATGCGCCACCATGCCCAGCCCCAGGCAGGCCTTTAAACTTGAGCTTCTCCGGTCTCAGTATCCCCAGTAGTAGGGATTACAGGCGTGCACCACTACGCCTGGCTCCTATATGCTCTTGAAAGCATGCTAGTGCTAGTTGAGACAATGACACCAAAAGTTCTCTAAGAAATGCATCTCCTGACAAGCAGGGGTTATCAGCACGGTGGCAATGGTCAGCTGGAAAATAAGTAACACAAGAGGCTACAGGATCTAGTGCCAGCCAAGATTCCTTTGTATCTGGAGGCTTTACAAGGTGGTTAGGTCTGATGTTCCTCTCAAGTTGGTGTCTTCTGGCATAAAATGCTGGAAAGATAGTCCCATCCTCTAAATGATCACTCCTTAACATAATAATTCCCAATTAGGTCCACTCCATCTGCCATGGAGTAGATCCAGAATGGAATAAAGGCATTCTGAACCAGAAAAGGATGAACAAAATTTCCTGTTTAACTGGAATCCACCATCACCTGACTAGGAAAGCAAGACCTGGCCATGAGGGTGTAGCTCAGTGGCAGAGCACATGCGTAGCATGAAGACCCTGGGTTCAGTTCCCAGCACCACAGAGTTGCATACAATTTCAATGTGGTTAGTGAGGCCTAACTAGTCCAGCCCTGAGTTCATATAAAAACAAAAATGAAAAGACCTGGTCCCCATTGAGAGGCAACCAGAATACCCCATAAGCTTAAAGCTAGAATTGTTTGTGGGAGGTGGAGAAATGGGACTAAAAACAGCAGTGGCTGTATCTGCCCAGAGTTGTATGTTTGATTTCTTTTAGTGGAAGGATTTTACCATCATCTATAGAGCAGGAACCTAATTTTCCATGTGGGTAATACCTGCCTTATCCAGAATATTCTGTATATTTCACACATAGAATGGCCATGTCTCTACCTCCTTCTTTTTTTTTTTTTTTTTTTTTTTTTG
>PVJS01059847.1:0-11402 GCA_004027185.1 Glis glis
TTTTATTTTGAGACTGGGTCTCACGAAGTTGTGGAGGGCCTCACTAAGTAGAGAGAGAGGGAGACAGGGGGAGAGAGAGAGAGAGAGGGAGAGAAAGAGAGAGAGAGAGAGAGAGAGAGAGAGAGAGAGAGAGACAACTGTGCGCGCTGAGGCTGGCCGTGAACCCGGATCCTCCGGTCTCCACCTCCCAAAGTACTGGGATTACAAGCGTGCGCCACCACGCCCGGCTCATGACTCATACTTATAATCCCAGTACTTGGGGGGTTGAGACAGGAGGATCGCAGGTTTGAGGCCAGCCTCACCAACTTAGCGAGATCCTGTTTAAAAATAAAAATAGAATAGGGCTGGGGGTGTAGCTCAGAGGTAGTATGCCTCTGGGTTCAACCTCCAGTGGGGAGGGACTAGATGAGAACTCAGGGCAGAGCAGTGCAGACCTCGCGTTGAGTCAGATGCCGGCTTTACCGCTGTAGCAGTGGGCCCTTGAGCAAGAGCCTTCATTTCTCTAAACAGCAGTTTCCACAGTTTTAAATGCAAAACGTTGTGGTAGAGCACACCTATAACCCCAGCGATTTAGGAGGCTGAGGCAGGAGGATCACAAGGTCAAGACTAACCCAGGCAACTTGTCTAAAAAATATAAAATTAAAAAGGACTGGGGATGTAGCTCAGTGGTAGAGCCCCCTGGATTCAATGTTCAATCCCCAGCATGAGAGAGAGAGAGAGAGAGAGAGAGAGAGAAAGAGAGTGAGAGAGAGCGAGAGGGAGACAGAGACAGAGACAGAGACAGAGAGAGAGACCGAGAGGGACCTATCTTTCTTGAATCTCCCCAATTCTTCCTTTGATTTGAAGGAACAAAGAGATGCCAAGAGATAGATATTTGGAGGTGGGGATCTGGGTATATAAAGCAGCCGGGAATGTCATCTCCGTGAGCGTCACCCTCCAGTAAGGTAGAGGAGATTGTTGCCAAGAGACACTGGAAAGGGTGGAGGGGTGCCAGCGGAAGCTAGACGGGTCATCTGGTTCACCTTGGAGTTCTTCCAAAAGGGTTTAGTTACTAAAACAGCAGTTCCTCTACATAAATCCTCCAGAATCTTGAAGAATATTATTAAATCAATCCTGCCTCATATACGATCCTAATTTGATTACTCTTGCCTCTCAAGCCAAGGTGTAACTTGTGCAAGAACCCCTCTCATCCTGCGCACACAGGCCCAGGCACCTGGCTGAAGGGCGAGGGCCAGGGAGCAGGGGGTCCGAGGCCAAAGGTATTAGGTGGCGTGCAGTGTACACTGGAATTCCTGATGTGTTCCAAGCCCTTTCAGGTTTGGGTTCTTCTTAGTATTCTTTGCTTAGGTGTAAGACTTGGAGCAGGAGGTTCATTACCAAGGTTCTGTGTGCAGAGATGTGGGAATTCGGGAATTCTATACTTGTCTGTTTAGATCTGTCTGATGTACTGTTTGTGTTAGTTGTCTTTTTCTTTTTATAACTGATTTTATTTTAACTTCTTCCAAAAGAGCTGATGGATGGCTCTTTTCCGTCTTGCTGCGGGCCAAGGATGTTTCTTCCCAAGGTTGTGAAAACAAATGGCTATGATTATTCACTGTTGAATTGTATCCTACGACCTGCGAGAGGCTCTTGTCCTCTCTACTGCCTTGTCCTTGTCTGTCTGTCTGTCTTTCTATTTTCAGTCCTGGGTTTGCTAAGTTGCCCAGGCTGGCCTAGACGTGGGATCCTCCTGTCTCAGCCTCTTGAGTGCTGGGATTACAGACATGTACCACCATGCCCAGCTCTATCTATCTATCTATCTATCTATCTATCTATCTATCTATCTATCTATCATCTATCTATCTATCTATCATCTATCTACCTATCTATCATCTATCTATCTATCTATCTATCTATCTATCTATCTATCATCAATCATCCATCTATCATCTATCTTGGTACTAGGGATTGAACCCAGGGACATTTTATCTCTGAGCTATACCCACAGACTTTTTTTTTTTAAACAGGGTCTCACTAAGTTTCTGAGGCTGTCTTCAAACCTGTGATCCTCTTGTCTCAACCTCTCAAGTACTGGGATTACAGGCATGTGCCACCGCACCCAGATCCATCCATCTATATTTGTATCTGTATCTGTATCTGTATCTATCTATCTATCTATTTATCCACCCACCCATCTATCTATGTATCATCTATCTATCATCTATTTTTGGTGTTGGGAATTGAACTCAGTGGTGTTCTATCTCTGAGTTACACCCTCACTTCTATTTTTATTTTTTATTTTGAAACAGGGTCTCGCTAAGTTGCTGAGGCTGGTCTCAAACCTGTGATCCTCCTGTCTCAGCCTCCCAAGTATTGGGATTACATGTGTACACCCCCAGGCCCAGCTTATATTTTGTTTTAACAAAGAGATTTCTCATAGGTTTGTTTCCAGAGCAAAAATAAATTAAAGAGCAGCAACACCTGCCTTTCTTATGTGGAAATATTCTGCTCTCAGAACACAGCAAAACTAGAAGGAACCTAGGAAGTATGGTGGAAACCGTAGTTCCTGTTAGCCTTCTGCGTATCTTCTGAAAGATCATTTCTTTGTTTAAATATTTTGTTTCATGAGTTAATGTTTCCCTAAATATAAAAACTGTTTGTGCTTGTCTGAAAAAGTGGAAGGAACCCCGGACAAAATATAAGAAAATTTAAACAGAACCCTTGCATATGTCCCTCTGCTCCCAGAAACCTCACTGGAACATCTCGATGTGTTTCTCTGGAGAGCTTTGTTGTCTCTGAAATGTGCTTATTACAGTTACCAAATGTGATACCATTGCACACAGAGTTTTTTTTTTTTTTTTGGTACTGGGGATTGAGCCCAGGGGCATTGCACCTCTGAGCTATACCCCCAGCCCTATTTTTTATTTTGAAACAGGGTCTCACTAAGTTGTGGAGGGCCTCACTAAGTAGCTGAGGCTGGCCACGAACCTGCGATCCTCCTGTCTCAGCCTCCCAAGTACTGGGATTATAAGCGTGCACCACCACGCCCTGCTGTACACAGAGTTTTGAAGCCTGCTTTTCTACTTACCTTTGTTTCCTGAGCATTTCCTAGACATTAAAAATTCTTCAAAAGCTCTGCTCTTAATGGCTAAATGATATTTGTAATATTGCTGGACCATAACTTATTTAATCATTCTCAGATCGTGCCACACTTAACTTGATTGGTGTGCAGTTTTTCACCCTATAAATAATGCTACTCTACCTTTTCTTTGTGTATTTGAAAATTCCCCTTAGAAGGTATTCCTAGAAGTAGGGTTACTGGTAAAATTGAATCCTTTAGAGCCGAGCATGGTGGCACACACTTGTAATACCAGTACTTGGGAGGCTAAGACAGGAGGATTGCAGGTTCAAGGACAGCCTCAGCAAGCAGTAAGACTCTCATCAACCTAGTGAGACCTTGTTTCAGAATAAAAATGAAAAATAGGACTGGGAAAGTAGCTCAGAGGTAGAACCCTTGGGCTCAATCCCCAGTACTGAAAAAAAATTTTAAAAATTGAATTCTTTAGTCTTCATTGTTAAATCAGCCCAAGGTGTTTCGTGTTAGATCTTATAATAAAAGTATTTAGTAACTACAGTAACAAAAGGGCTTTGGCAATTTTTTCCTATAGGGTGGTTTGATGGAGGACAATATAATATGATGATGTTGCATTGTAATTATGAATTGGAAATATTCCAAGGTGATAATAATTGCTAACATTTATTAGGTGGTTAATATGTGCTAGGCCCTGTTTTCAGTGTTTAACTCATTGCTACTATTATTGTTCAGGGCTCACCTCATTGCTACTATTATTATCCCCCTTTTATAGATGGGGAAGCTGAGGGACAGAGTGGTTAAATTGATTATCCAAGGTAAATGGCTGAGCCAGGATTCAAACCCATGCTTTTTGGCTACCAGCACATGCCCTTAACCTGGAAGAGAGTGTCCTGAAGTTCTAATAGCCATGGTCTTCTGTCCCATCTCCATGGGACACCCACATTAAAACAATATGGGTGTTACTGAAGACGACACAGGGTGTTTAGGTCAAGCAGATTGGTGCCACAGTGATACACAACACAACACACCGCCTAGCAGAGGCCGGGTTGCGGCGGCTGAGGTTGCAAGGGAGGTTTCAACAGTGAGATCCCCAGTGAGAGGAAAGCATGCGGAGTCGCCGTCCAGGGTTCGACGGCAGCTTTATCTTACAGACCCGTACCCTATATAGGGTCCCGGGCAAAATGGCGCACCTCCACACCAGCGTGACATGTGCACGCATGTTTCTTTTTGCCCAGTCATATAACCATATACATGCAGTTATATACGTCCGTGGCTGCGTGGGGTGAGCGGGTTCATGTCCTCACTGCCAGCCTGTCCTTCTTCTGGGCCCCACACTCCACCCCCTACAGGATGGCGGTGTGCGACTTGACCCAGAGAGCATTACATTGGGCCCAAAGACCCCAATAGCAATAGAGGGTGCAACAGGTGCCTATTAGGCCTCCAGCCACCCAGGTGAGGAGAGTCAGTACCCATCTCCAGGGGGAGCCCAGCGAGTTCCACAGGTTGTAAGTGGGTCCTCCTGTAAGGCCTGAACAGCCCGTACGTCCGCATCCATCTCCACTAAGGCTTGCTGTACCTGCTGCTGGTGGTCTGGAACGTATACACAGCACTCTACGTGGAGAAGAGCACACGTTCCGCCCTGGGCAGCAGTGAGCATATCTAATGCCAGTCTATTCTGCAAAACCACCTTCCACATCTGGGTGGCTTCGTCCATTAAAAGGGAAAGAACCTGGCGGGACGTATTTAAAGCTTCGGCAACATGTTGGCCTAAGGCTTCTACCTCTATAGTACCTCTATAGTAGCTCTACATCTATAGTACCACCCCCTGGAACAAACAAGGCTAAAGGGTAAAACCACCATGCGGCCCGGCGCACACGGTACCAGCGGTGACATGTGGGGTCCCAATTATTAGGCTTATGGGGAAGAGTCGGGGGCATTCATCGCTGTATGTATGGCCTTCCCCAGGTACACCTTCCCGTCCAGGGGGCAGGGAGGTACAGCCAGCCATAATGTCTGCAAACCCAGAGATAGCCATGTGGGAGGAAATCGGTGGGCTTAGTCCCTATTAGTTTCCATTCATCCAACCACCGGTTGGTATCCAGTTAGCGAATGATGTTCTGACATAGTTCTTGGGCAACCATCCAGTATTTCCATTGGTTCCATTGGTTCACCTGTTCTATACAAAAAGGTGCTATGCTTATAAGCTGTACATGTTCCCCCATTAACCAGCCCCACCAGTTTTCTATAGCATATCCCAACAAGGGGGGGCATTATTACAGTTTCAGCGCAACAGGTCCTCTATTACACGGCGTCATCCCTCCCATTCTGGGCTGCTGTGGTTTGAGGTTCGTAAGGTCGTCCAGTTGTCTGCAGTAGTGGGGGCGATTTGCCATGGGAGATCTTCAGCTGCTTCCACTGGTAGCTCAGTGCAGACCCAGCAATGGGA
Source organism: Glis glis (assembly GCA_004027185.1). Taxonomy (NCBI): domain Eukaryota; kingdom Metazoa; phylum Chordata; class Mammalia; order Rodentia; family Gliridae; genus Glis; species Glis glis. The sequence continues at coordinate 5,520 of PVJS01059847.1, forward strand.
GGTGTTGTGCAGTCTTGCACAGGTGTGTGCCCAGGAAAGCAGGCTATTCCCTGCCATCAACCTGGACTGTAGGACAGGGCAGAAAGAGAGACCATCATAGGTCAGTCCTTCCCTTCTGGGAGGATAAAGGTGACGTGCTCATCTTGAGAGAGAACAGTAACCAGAATAGTGGCCACTCCAGGGCCATGGATGGTACCACACCAAAGCACCCTGGGTAGGAGGTAAGGGGTTAGGAACATCCTCCACAGTACACAATGGAATAGGCCGTAGTCTTATAGCCTGCGTACCTTTCAAAATTGTACCTTCCGCCCATGGGGGAAGCATGACCTGTACCAGGCAGGGCCAGGCAGCTGTCCAAGGGTCCAGTTGTAACTGGGCCTTCTGTCCCAGGCCCCATGGCTCTAGGAGTGCAACCTGTGGCTCCTGAGAAGCCTGCACACGTCAGGACCACTCCCAGACATCTTGCCGCCCGGGACCAAGGGTTTAGGTGCAGGGAGTAAGAGGGCTCCTCCTCTCACCTCTGGTTGCAACTGAGGTTCCTCCAAGCTTCCTGTTACCTTCAAAGTGTGGGGCATTCCTGGTACCACCTTACCTAAGAGGGCCTGCCCAGTGTAGTGAGGTTGGTCATTTATTTTTATTTTTATTTGTTATTTTTTTGGTACTGGGGATTGAACCCAGAGGCATTCTACTTCCAAGCTACATGCCCCCAGCCCTGTTTTTTATTTTTATTTTGAAACAGGGTCTCTCTAGGTTGATGAGAGTCTCACAACTTGCTGAGACTGTCTTCGAACATGTGATCCCCCTGTCTCAGCCTTGCAAATACTGGGATTGTTTGAACTTTCTCACTCACACACCTGGCTCCTGGGCTGGGAGGACTCAGGTAAGGGGTCCTGGAAGAGTTGGGGCTACATGGGACTCTTGATCGTTCGATGGTGTCTTCATCATGGAGGTTTCAGGATAGATGGACTATCACACGAAGGCTCAGGACTTCAAAGGCACAGGTCCCAGGAGATGGGTGAGGTGGACGCCATATTGTCTTTGGACCTAGCCTCATGAAGATATGCTGTGTCACTCCCATCTAATCCTGCCCACAGAGGCGGTTTCAAAGATCCATCCAGGTTCAAGAGGAACCTACCTTTCTGTGAGCAAGTATCAACGTTGCATTGTAAGAAGAGCACGTGTCCAGGATGTGTATTGGGGGAAATATCTAGAAATTATAATTGCTCATACTTGTAAACAAAAGAACCTTGATTAACACGTGGATTAATCCCCAAAAATAAAAGTTACTAGAATTCCCAGAAAACTATTAATTCTGTGATAGAAAATAGGTTGGCAGGTATAATGAGAATTGTCTTTTTCCTCCTGCTCTGGATTGATGGATATCAAATTTATTTGTAGGTAGTCTCACCAGTTCTATTCAGGAAGCTGCTTTTTTTTTTTTTGTACTGGGGATTGAACCTAGGATCATTTTACCTCTGAGTTACACCCCAGCTCTTTTTTGATTTTTAATTTTGAAATAGGGTCTTGCTAAATTACTAAAGGTCTCACTAAGTTTCTGAGGCTGTCCTTGAACCTGTTGATTCTCCTTCCTCAGCTTCCCAAGTACTGAGATTACAGGTGTGTGTCACCACGCCTGGCAGGAAGCAGCATTTTATTTTATTTTATTTTTTTGTGGTGCTGGGGATTGAACCCAGGGGCATTCTACCTCTGAGCTACACCCCCAGCCTTATTTTATTTTTATTTTGAAACAGAGTCTTGCTAGGTTGATGAGAGTCTCACTGCTTACTGAGGCTGTCCTCAAACCTGTGATCCTCTTGTCTCAGCCTCCCAAGTACTGGAATTATAGGCGTGCACCACCACACCTGGCAGGAAGCATCATTTTAAAGATGACTGGTCTCCTTGGTTCTAGAACCCTCTTGGGTTTTATTTAACCATATGATTTGGTATGGATCAAGTTCAAATTCCTTGCTGTTTGTTGCAAAAGATTTCTGGACATCTTATTTTCAAATATCATGTGTAAACATATCCTTCTTTGCCTAGTAAATGAAGTTTTTCCCTCCAACTGGACCCTTCTCATCATTTAAATAAATCAGATTTTCAGGGTCCAAAATGCTCCAAAGCTATAAAGTAGCTGAAGGATGTCCTGACTCTTTTTTTTTTTTTTTTTTTGCGGTACTGGGGATTGAACCCAGGGGTATTCTACTTCCGAGCTACACCCCCAGCCCAATTTTTTATTCTTTATTATTTTGAAACAGGGTCTCACTAAGTTGCGGAGGATCTCACTAAGTAGCTGAGACTGGCCGCAAACCCAGATCCTCCAGTCTCAGCCTCCCAAGTACTGGGATTATAAGCGTGTACCACCACGCCCGGCTCTTCTGGTCTTTAAGGTGCTATTTAAAATGTTATTGTTTCACATCCCATAATAGAAGCTTAAACCTTATTGATGGCCTTTCTTTTTTATTTTATTTTATTTGGGGAGGGGTACTGGGGATCAAACTCAGGGGCATTCTATCTCCAAGCTACATCCCCAGGCCTTTTTATTTTTTATTTTGAAACAGGGTCTCACTAAGTTGCTGAGGCTGGCCTTGAACCTGCGATCCTCCTGATTCAGCCTCCCAAGCACTGGGATTCCAGGCGTGAGCCTCCATGCCTGGCTAAGGCCTTCCTCTTGATTATATATGTGTGGAGAGTGAGGACTAGGAGAGGAAGAGCGGGTGATCTAGACCAGGAAGCCTTTCAACAAGGCTTAAAATAAAAGATTTTGGTCTTATAAACCCTAAGACCATAAAGATATCGACGCTTGCAGAATAAACCAGTAGCTAAGTCAGTGCTATTAGATGCAATAATTACCCGAGAGATGAAATTCTTGTTGATGCTGAGTGTAAGTTGGTACATTCTGTACTTACTTTATAGCAACGTTTCAAATACTGTACTACCACAAATGTTAACCTAGTATCTGCCTCTTAAAATATGCATATTCTGATTACGGACAGAAGACTTCAAATTGCATTTTAAAATTATTAATAAAAGCTTACTCAAGATTGTGCTAACATCTTTAATTCATATGTTCAGTCTGTGATTTGAAATCTGGAGTAACGTGACAAGACCATTAATGGCCAGATTTTTAAATCCTACTTCCAATAATAATGACAAATATTATTAATAATAATAAATGCACAAATATAGGGGCAACCTAAAGAGTGGGTATATTTAGTGGGTATATTATTAATAATAATAAATGCACGAATATAGGGGCAGCCTAAAGAGTGGGTATATTTAGGATCCTGTACAACTAGTGGTGTTCTGGTAAATGTTTGACAATTGGCTCTCCAAGGGAAGAAAGTCCCAATTCATACTGTTTATCAAGTTCTGTGGCATGAATATTTTTACCAAGGCTGATTTTAAGCCACTAACACTGTGTCGCCACATGCAGAGTTGGGAGGAGACGTGCACAGTTGCTTCTGTGAGACATCAACCAGTTGTGCATATCACTGTTGACAGTCTCTGGAAAGCAGTTGGGTAATACCTGGATGAATCGTGCTGTGATATGAGAGGAAACAGGGACAAATCGTATTAGCAAGGTTTGTGGCAGAGACATTTAATGCCCCTCGAATCTCCATTTACTTCCCCACAATTCTCACTGGCCAATAGACGAGGAGTACAGGTAGAAATAGCTAAAAGTAGATATGCAGCAGGGCGTGGTAGTGCACGCCTATAATCCCAGTACTTGGGAGGCTGAAACGGGAGGATCACACTGTGATCCCAATGACCCAATTACCTTGCTGTCTGCTCCACTGCCCTCAAAATTAAAGAGTCCACCACCTCAGTTCCAACCACCACACCAGGACCACGCCTCCATCCAACACGTGGGCCTCTAGGGGATGCTCTCATTCTATATCCAAACCCTAACACAATCCCATTCAGGACGGTTTAACACAAAAAGTCACTAGTATCTCTCACAGTTCTGTGAATCAGCTAGGCTCAGCTGGGAAGTTCTACTGCTGCTCTCACTCCGGGGCTCTCCTGTGGTTGTGCTCAGATGGTGCCGGGTCCAGAGTCCTCAGGAAGCTTGACCAGGATTGAACGGAATGTGGCTTCTCTTCTCGTGTCTCACATCTCAGTCCTCCTGCCTATGAGGTTTTATTTTCCAGACATCTTCCCTGTGGCCTCTCTGTCCAGCAGGATGGCTGAACTTGGACATACTTTTTTTTTGTGGTACTGGGGATTGAAACTTGAACCCAGAGGCATTCTACCTCCAAGCTACACCCCCAGCCCTATTTTATTTTTTACTTTGAAACAGGTTCTCACGAAGTGGCTGAGGGCCTCACCAAGTTGCTGAGATTGGCCTTGAACCTGCGATCCTCCTGTCTCAGCCTCCCAAGTACTGGGATTACAGGTGTGCGCCACCATCTCCGACTTAGATTTCTTATATCCTGGAACTGCCAAGATTCCCTAAGGCTTGGTCTGGGGATTGTCACAGTGTCACTTGGGCCACATTCTCTTGGATGAAATGAGTCATGGGGCCAGGGCAGGGGCAGAGTGGGAGGTGACTGTCCCAGGGTGTGATTATCGGGGGGGGGGGTGTAAGTGCCATCAGGAGCCTCTTTGGGTCGATGAGCACATACCACAGGTAAAAAATAAACCGTTGTTGTGTTAAGCCACTTAATTTGTTCCCTTGGCAAAAAAAAAAAAAAAACTTGGCATAATCTGACTAATCCAGAAATTCATATGTATTAGTGAAGATAAGCTAGGCCATACTGAAAAAACAAACTCCCAAATCTAAGTAGCTTAACACCTCGCCCCCTGCAGGTCTGAGACTCTCCAGGACTGCTGCCTCCCAGTGGCAGCTCGCGGTGCAGGCTGCCTGCATTTTGTTGGCGTACCACCTTGACCTGTGGCTTCCACTTGGAGGGGCAGGAGGAAAGATGTCCTGGGAACCTGGAGCTCCTAAGTACCTACTGGCCAGAACTAGTCACAGGCCTCCTGCCCCAGCTACAAGCAGGCTGGGAAATCGGGGAGCACGTGGATATTTGGTGATTAGTAAACCTCTCTGCCCTAGATTTCTGTGGGGTTCTTGACCTCTATTATGGTTTGGATCCTAAACCAAAGGCCGTTGTGCTGAAGGCTTGGTCACTAGCCCATGGCACTCTTGGGAAGTGGTGGAACTTTTAGGAGGCGGGGCCTAGCGGGAGGCTGTTAGATCATTGGGGATTGTGCCCTTAAAGGGGCTGTTGGAACCCTAGCCCCTTCCTCTGTCTCTCTTCACTTTCCTACTGCCATAAAATGAGCAGCTTTGCTCCACCACATGCTCCCCGCCATGATGTTCTGCCTCGCCACAGATGTTTTTTGTCCAACTATGGACGGAAACCTCTGAGACCGTGAGCCAAAACAACAACAACAACAACAACAAAAAGCTGTCCTCCTTTTAAGTGATGTTCTCTCAGGTATTTTGTCACAGTCTCTTTATTTCCTCCCTCTCCCTTACTTCATCCTCTATAAGAAATTTAAAAGAAAGAGAAGCCAGTCATGGTGATGCATGCCTATAAGCCCAGTATTTGGGAGGCTAAGAAAGGAGGGTCGCAGGTTCAAAGCCAGCCTCAACAACTTAGCAAGGCCCTCAGCAACTTTGTGGGACCCTGTTTCAAAATAAAGAATGAAATAGGGTTGAGGGTGTAGCTAACAGATAGAGCACCCCTAGGTTCAATCCTCAGTACCAAAAAAAAAAAAAAAAGAGAGAGAGAAAGAAAAGAAAAACCAGAAGCCGGGCGTGGTGGTGCACGCTTGTAATCCCAGTACTTTGGGAGGCAGAGACCGGAGGATCCGGGTTCGCGGCCAGCCTCAGCTCTCTCGCTCTCTCTCTCCCTCTCTCTCTCTCTCTCTCTC
>PVJS01059848.1:0-11405 GCA_004027185.1 Glis glis
CCAAAAAAAAAAAAAAAAAAAAAAAAATCCTGGCCACCGAGAACAGGCTCCATGAAACCTCTCCAAAGTTATATAAAAGAGAGAAGAGACTGCTTATCTTTTACAGATATGTATTATAATATTAACAAATAAAATAGCATCAGGACAAAGAAGAGGGCCATTCGAGAGAAAGAGCTGGTGAAGTACGAGTGGCCAGAAGTTGGTGGCCGGTATGGATGCAAGATGAGTCCTTGGGACTTCAAATTGCATGATTTGCTGTGTTTATATTTGTTTGAAATTTTTCATAATGAAAAGTATATTTCAAAAGCTCCCTAAATAACCTTCTGAGAAAGTCCCTCTAATTTCCCTATTTCTCAGATGAAGAAGATGAAATTCAGAGGGGTCAGGTTACGTGTCCGGGATCACACAGTGTTTTAGTCAGCTCTTTCATCGCTATGACCGGAATACCTGACAGGAGCAACTCAGAGGAGGAAAGGTTTATTTGAGCTCACAGTTACTAAGGTTCAGTCCCTGGTTGGCTGGCTCCAAGGCAGAAACATCATGGTGGCAGGACTTGGTAGAGGAAAGCTGCTCATGGCAGCCGGGAAGCAGAGAGAAAAAGGGACCAGGGACTCTATGTATAGTCCCCAAAACCATGTCCCAGTGACCCACCTCCTCCAGCCACTCCCTACCTGCCTATAGGACCACCCAGCAAAGCCATTCAGATTATTAATCTATCGATGGATTAATTCACCGATGAGGTTAGAACCCTCATGATTCGATTATCCCACCTCTGGACGTTCTTGCATCGCCAACACATGAGCTTTTCCAAGTACAGTCTATATTCAGACCCTGACACACAGCTTGCTTGATAATAGTCAGAATTCAAACCCAGATCAGTGTGAAGCCAGAACCCAGACTCCGTTCAGGACACTAGTCATTAAAAAGAAAAGAAAAATACAAGACAATGAAAAACTCTGTGCAAAGGTTCAAAGAAAGATATTTTTAGTCAAATAACTGAAAAAGAACAGTTTAAAGAGGCCCAAACTGAAATATAAATTGAAGGAGCCTAGTTTCTTGCAATCATCAATTTGGGGTCAGGGGACTCCTGCTTCTCTTTCCCCATTTGTCCTTCTCCACGCATCTCCTTCTCTTAGGATCAGGGTTTCGGGGCTGGTGATAAGGACTGATAGCAATGAGGGTGCCCTATGAAGCCAGCAAGGCTGCTGTGCTCTGCTGTGTCCCCAGGGCCCCCAGGCTCAGGCGTGACATGGACCCTCCACATCACAGTTCTGTGGAACCCTACAGTCTGGGCTAAACCCAGCCTGCCCCTGCCTGGCTGTGCGGCTTTGACAAAGTCACTCTCCCACTCTGACCCCTGCGGCCCTGAGCCTGCGCTGGGCAAGGAGGAAGTGTTTCCCCACCCTGTCACCCTGCCTCCTCCCTCTGGCCCCAGAGAGCCTGGCAGAGGAGTATCAAGCTCCAACCCTGCACACAGGAAAGCATGGCGAGTTGTGAATGAGTGGAACTGGCCCTGGGGGCTGGGGCGGAACACCCCCGCGCCTCCCAGCCATGGGGCTTACAGCACAGAAGGCACGGGAGTGTGCTGCGCCGGCCCTGGTGTCCTGGAGCCCTGGAGCACGGCACTGCCCCCCCCCCCGGCTTCCCTCTCCCAGGAGCACACAGCGGGCTCACCTGCACACCCGGAGGATGCTCTCAGGAAGACAGCGCTGACGACGGGATGCCTCATGGAGATCAGATGACTGACCCTCATTTCACACGTGGAGGCAACCAACTGAGAAGTAAATGAAAATCCGACGGGCCTGCCAACGTCCAGGATGCCACCTCCCACCCACCCAAGGAAGCATCAAGAGAGGTGACAAGCCCTCTGGTGGTAAGTGCTCCTACTTTTCAGGGACCATCCCCATTGAACTAGAGAGAAATAAGAAAGCAGCCACTGCCCCCGTCTGGCAGGAGTCAGGAATGCGGGACTCTCCGCTGAAGAGCCCAGAGTGGCTTCAGCCCCAAGCTCGCATGATAGTTTAATGACCACCTACTAGGTGCCAGGCTCTTCTCCTATGCCGTCTTATTTAACCCTCACACCCATTCTATAGAAGAGAATCCCAAGGCTCCAAGGGACCAGCTGCTCTGGTCTAGACCGCTGAGTTATTCAGTAGAAAAACCAGGAACAAAACCAGAGCCCAGGGCCCAGGTCTTCTAAGCCAAATGGGGAGGAAAGAGTGAAAATAACGACGTACTGAGCAGACGCTGCTTCCCACTTCCATGGGTAACCAGTGGTCCCGGGAAGGTCGAAGCCCTCATGCCTGCGTCACGCCCGCACCTGGTATTTGCAGGTGGGGCCTCTGGGAGGTGATGGGGGAGCTGAGGTTATGAGATTAGGGCCCCGTGATGGGATCAGCGCCCTTATGAGAAGAGACACCACATGTGAGCCACCCGGAGGAAGAGAGCCCTGGCCAGTGATCATGTCGGCACCTTGACCTTGAATTTCAAGTCTCCAGAACGGTGAGGAGTTGGTGTGAGCTGTTTGAGCCGCTCAGTCTGGGGCGCACGGAGTGACTCTCTTAGGAGAGCAGCCACCAGTCAAGTGGTTTCTGGGTGCTGCATGTACACTGTGCCGCGGATAAGTGCTATTTGTATTCTCAGTTTGTAAGTGAGGCACAGGGAGGACAAGTAACGGCCCAGGAGCCAGAGCCTGCAAGCAACCTCACCACCACGCAGCCCCTGGGCTGGGCGCTCACGCCTCTTCCCACAGTGCCAGAGTCAGGCTCCTGGGGTGCTGTTTTTGGCCTCCTGCTCCCTCGGCCCCAGTTCCAGGACCTCGTCCAGCCCTGCTCGCTCCTCCTCAGCTCCATCCATCTCAATGGTGGCAGCCGTTTTCCCGCAGTTGTGTCCAGGACCGAGGCAAGATGAAGAGCAAGTCCTGCACTTCAGTTTCCTCCTTTCCCTCTGTTCCCCCAGGCTGTGTCCGAGGGGGCTCCAGCATCCCAGCCGGAACCAGTGCACATCCCACTCACTGTCTCCCCTCGCCCCACTCCATCCTCTCTCCATCCCACAGCCAGAGAAACTCAAACCAAAGGGTGCAGCCCCGCTCAGAGCTCAAAGCTTCCCCACAGCCCTAGCAAGTCCTGGCACCATGCTGCCACTCCCCTCCAGCCTCGGGCTCAGCGGGTCTTACCCTCACAGCCACACTGAACTGCCCACCATTAGTTGCCAGCCTGTCCTTTAAGCCAGGAGAGGCCTGTGGCCACTTCTGGCAGGTGACATGAGAGTAGTGTGTCAGCCTTCGAGCTGAAATGGTGTGTATGTGCCCTGGAGACATTCTCCTGGGCTTTGAGAGCGTTTGTGGTAGGTAGAGAGTGGCGGGTAATCCCTTCCGTGCCTCTCACAGCAGAAGTGGTGGATAGAGCTGCAGAGATGTATACAGAACAGCCCTGCAGATCTTCAAAACAGAGCGAGAATGATGGCCGACACCCTTCATGAACAACAGCACCACACATGCCAAAGAAGAGCTGTGGGCTCTGCTTACCCCAGAAGATGGGCTTCCCATTGCAGAAATAAGCAAAGACTGACCAAATGAGAAAAGCAGACTGTTTAACCAGAGCCCCCCGCAGCGAGGGCTCCCGCCACCTCCTGCACTTGGCAGAGACTCGCAGGCAGGCAGAGAAGTGCAAAACTCTACAGTGGGTATAAAGGGCCGGTGGGTGCGCGCTGGCTGAGGCTGTCGGCTTTGGGAGGCTGTGTGTGGCTGGTAGCAGAGGGGCAGCCTGTGTGGTTGGCTGGGATTCCTATGGATTCTATGATTGGCCCTGAGTTGGAAGCAGGGACAAAAGTAAGGGGAGCTGTCAGTTCTAATCACACCCTGGCCACTTGGAGCCAAGGGTTCCAGGGGCCTCCTGGACTGTTACTGGAGACAGCAGGCTGATTCCTACAATCCGGCTGCCTCGCTGGGTGGTTTATTCTTAGGGTTGATTTTCTGGGAAGTCTATAGGGATGGTGAGATGGTGAGTCTAAAGAGATGGATGATGGTCTCTACCTCTCTTTGCTTCCCAGCAGCCACGAGGCCAGCAGCTTGCTCCAGCAGGTCCTCTCCACCAAGATGTGCTGCCTCGCCAAAAGCAACCAACAATGGACCGAAACCTCCAAGACTGTGGGCCAAAATAAACCTTCCCTCTTTCTAAGTTGGTTTATCGTTCTTATAGTAACAGAAAGCTGGCAACACAGCATTCGTGCGCCCGCACCTTTCCCTACACATGTGCATCTCTGCATGTCTGGAGTAACTTTCTTTACACAGAAGGTGTAACGTTATAAAATCATTCTGCAGACACGCTGTACTCAACAATGCGTGAGGATTCAGCCCTGTAGCATCTCCCTCGTCCTACCTGGAGAGGTATCATCTCCCTAACCTACCTGGAGAAATCCTTCTCATTCTTCAGGCCTGGCTCAAATGTCACCCCTCTTAAAGCCTGTCACAGTATTGCAAGACTGAAGTAATCCTTCCTACCTCTGGCACCCAATGCCCATGGCTTTTTCTGTTGCTATAACAGAATACCCAAGACTGGGTAATTCATAAAGGAAATAAGTTTATTTAGCTCACAGTTCTAGAGACTAGGAAGTCCAAGATTAGGTGGCCACATCTGGTGAGGGCCTTGTGCTGTGTCGTTTACTGTGGGAAAGCAGAAGGACAAGCAGGGATGTGCAGGGGAGATGAGCAGGAGGACCTGGGTGCGCTTTATAACTGCCCACTCTTGTGGTAATTTGCTCATCATAGATTTTTTGCATTAATTTTGATTTTTAAAACATACCACATTAACCATTCCCACCAACTCCCTCCCTCGAGGAAGGCATTGATCTTTCCCAGTGACCTAATCACACCTCAAAAGCCCCACCTTCCTGTACAACCACAACGGCAATCAAATATTCACACGGGTTTCGGAGGGGACCAACCACATTCAAGCCATAGCAATATATTAACATATTCATTGTTACAGGGAATTAAATAAGCTGTATACAGTGTCCGTGAGACACATCAAGCCCTCTGCACAACCCTAGAGCAGGAGTCTGCTGGGTGTGTGTGAACACTTTTGAGGGCAGCGCCCATGTCTTCAATCAATATTCTTTCAACAAACATTGACTGCAGACCTTCCACCAGCTGGACACTGGGCTGGGCGCTAGATGTAGCAAGAGGAAAAGGCAGAGGCAGCTACCTGGTCCATTTTGAATGCAGTGTCCAATAGTGGTTAATGGCCTGGTTTTTGCAGCTGGGCTGCCTGGGTTTGGATCCCGGCTCTGCCAGTTACAAGCTGTGACCTTGTTGATCCTATCTTCAAAATGCCGGTAATTTGCTCATCATAGATTTTTTTGCATTAATTTTGATTTTTAAAACATATCGCATTAACATATTATTCATCTTGATTACTGAAGCTCATTTGGCACCCCTTTAAATTTTGCATTTGACACGACTGCCTCCCTCAGCTCAACCTACTCCCACCCAGCCTTGTGCAATTATTTAACTCCTTCGCAGTGTTGTCGTGAGGACTCAATAAGCTAACATACGTGCAGAGCTTAAACTGGCGCTCAGCAGGTGTTAGGTGAGCATTATCCATCATCGTGCTGACCACTGTGCCAGGTACACAAAGGAAGTGTGGTTCGTGTCAGCTAAGAAATTAATAACTACTGCATGCTTGATATTTAATTTAGCACCTTTTACGAAAATCTTCACAGAGTCGAGTTTTTGCATAATTCTCTGGGAAATGCATTGTACTCAGTGCTTCTTTATGCTACAACATGATTTGTTTCAAATGTAGTCTGCAAGTTCTTTTGTGGAAGATTTAAAAGCTCTTCTCTCCAGCCACTTCAGCGTTCTTGCGGAACTCCATCCATCCTTGTCCACGATCACATCTTCCCGTCTTCCGTCCTGCATGCTCCCCGCTGCTGCAGGCTGCCTGGCTGGAGCAGTTACAAATGCCTCTCGCCTGTCAGTGTGGCCATCACTGCCTGCTTCTCCTTGCACTCAGTCTACTAATTCACAAAGGGCGTTTGCAAAAGTGTTCTTCCGGGTACATCTTCTGTCAGCACAGAAATCTAAGGCTTGCCCTGGCTCATCCTGCCTCCCTCCACACTTAGGATCTTTTAACTCATAGCAACACATCTTTCAACTCTTGTTCAATTTGCTCCAGCCCCTTCCTGTGCTGGATGGCTTTTAAATACAGCCCAATTATTAATCTTTCTCCAATTGAACTGTTCCTTTTCCTTCCTTGCTCTATAGCATATTCCCCCCACACTATTTCTTATGATTTGTACCTGCTTTCCATTCTATTTCTTGATGCTCTGCACCTCCTGGCCTGTTCAATTCCGAGCAAAATTTATCTCCATTTCTATTTAGGACTTCCTGATTATCCCCAGTTCTATTTAATGCATCCATTTTGAAAGCTCCGTCTTCCTGAATCCATTTTCCTTATGATTAACTTTCCACGAAGGGCCGTTGCCATGTCAAAGTCATCATCAGTCCCGGCTCCACTCCCAGGCAGCTTCTTCCCTGGCCTCGGTCCTCAGAGCTTCCTGCATATGCCTCAGTGCCCAAAGGAACCTCCAAGTTTATCCTTAATCCTGCTAAGAAAAGAAGATGGCCCTGCTGGTGGCCAGACACTGGTAAACCAAGGAACCCCTGGGCTTGGACATGAGACAATAAGACAATAATCGCAATAAGAGAGCACTTATTTATTTCCTCCTGAGTATGAGATCTATTAGAATAGCTTTTAGGCTTTGTTTTGGCTTTTCATTTTAAGCAGACTTGAGTGTATTTTTTTTCTTTTAACTTAATTTTGTGTTATTCATGGCTTGATCTTATTACATTGCAATCAGTGTCGATGGACAATATGCTTTCTGTATTTTGTGCTTAATTGAACTGCTCTTAGTAGCTTCGGATAGAGGCCAGTTTTATAGTTGGTCCATGAGCACTGTAAAGATGGCCGATTCTTTGTTTGCAAAGGGCAAAATTGAGCGTGTGACCATTAACTCTGCCCTACGGTTCCGATGGTGACAGTGGCCCTCATCCATCCAGGGCTTGCTGGGTGCCTGGCTCCATGCTGAGCCCTTTCCATGACTTGTCTCATGCAGTCCCCCAGGGTCCTGCAAGAAATGTCCCTCAGGATCCTCATTTTACTGATAAGGAAACTAATCCTTCGCAAGGTTTGATAACTTGCCTAAGGTCACACAGAGGCACAGAGCTGGGATTTACATCTGATTCCTGAGCTCAGGCTGGTCTATGGCAAGAGTTCTCCATATCAGGGCTCTTTGCTTGGGATTCTTGGAGCTCCTGGAGGATGTAACTAATGTCCAGTTATGCACAAAATACTAACATACCCGCAGATGGTTCCTGGAGCTCCTTGTTCTCTAAAATGGTCAAGAGCACTTGCTCTGAGTCTGTATTTATTTTCTGTCTATTTGCTCTATGAAGTAATGAAGTGGGTGTTTAGCTCGCCCTTCCCATTTAGGTCTTATTTCTATTTCTTTCTTCTGTTTTATTTATTTTGTAGCATCTTGAGTTTACTAAATTATAATGACAGTGAAGCAAAGCTTCTAACACTGTCTAATCTGATTCTCAATGTATATAGAGAAAATACTTAAGACTATTATAGCCAGGCATGGTGGTACATGCTTGTAATCCCAGCACTTGGGAGGCTGAGACAGGAGGATTGCAGCCTCGGCAACTTAGCAAAGCTCTCAGCAACCTAGTGAGATCCTGTTTCCAAATAAGAAAAAAAAAATGGGCTGGGGGTGTAGCTCAGAGGCAGAATGCCTCTGGGTTCAATCCCCAGTATGAAAAAAAAAAAGACTATTATAAATGGAGGAGCCGGGCGTGGTAACCCACTTTTGTAATCCCAGTACTTGGGAGGCTGAGACAGGAGGATTGCAGGTTTGCAGCCAGCCTCAGCTACGTAGTGAGGCCCTCTGCAACTTAGTGAGACACTGTTTCAAAATAAAATAAAAGATAGGGCTGGGGGTGTAGCTCGGAGGTAGAACGCCCTGGATTCAATCCCCAGTACTGCAAAAATACATAAATAAATAAATAAATAAATAAATAAATAAATAAATAGGGGGGATAGGAGACATAAAGGCAAAAAAGATTTTTATACTTAACTTGAACTTGTAAAATGTTTACACCAATAGACTTAATGTAATGTGATACCTAGAATAACCATTTAAAAAGTTGTGTGCTGGGCATGGTGGTGCATGCTTGTAATCCCAGTACTTGGGAGGCTGAGACAGGAGGTTCTGGGTTCACGGCCAGCCTCAGCTACTTAGTGAGGCCCTCCACAACTTAGTGAGACCCTGTTTCAAAATAAATAAAAAATAGGGATGTAGGTGTAGCTTGGAGGTAGAATGCCCCTGGGTTCAATCCCCAGTACTGCAAAAAAATAAAGAATAAATAAATAAAGAATAAATAAATAAAAATAAATAAATAAAAAGTTGTGCAAAGAGATACACTCAAAAACACTACTGATAATTTTTTTTTTTTTTTTTTGCGGTACCGGGGATTGAATGCAGGGGTGTTCTACCTCCGCGCTACGCCCCTGGCCCTATTTTTTATACTTTATTTTGAAACCGGATCTCACGAAGTTGCGGAGGGCCTCGCTAAGGAGAGAGAGAGAGAGAGACAGGGAGAGAGAGAGCGAGAGAGCTGAGGCTGGCCGTGAACCCAGATCTTCCGGTCTCCGCCTCCCAAAGTACTGGGATTACAAGCATGCGCCACCACGTCCGGCTACACTACAGATAATTTCTTAAACAAATGGTGCTGAGGAAACTGAAGAGCCACAGGCAAAAGAACTCTTGCATCAAATACAAAAATTAACTCCAAATGCAACAACAACCTAAATTTAAGAGGTAAAGGGGGTAAAACTATAAAACTTTCAGAAGAAAATGTAGGAATAAATCTTCATGATCTTAGATTTGGCCATGGATTCTTAAACATGACACCAAACGCCACAACAACAACAACAAAACAGATAAACTGGACTTCATCAAAATTTAAAATTTTGTGCTTCATAGGACACAGCGGAGATGAGTGTGTGGGTCTGAATGGATCAGGTGAGAGAGATCCGCCCTCAATGTGGGCAGGCACTATCCCTTGGCCAGGGGCCCAGAGAAAACAAAAACAGATAAAGGTAAATGTGTCTATCTCCACAAAGACTTTTTCAAATAAAATGTCCAGAAAAAATTAAAGATATGAGAAGACAAAATAAAATTAATTAGATGCAGCAGACAAAACAGATCAGGGCCAGGCGTGGTGGCGCACGCTTGTAATCCCAGTACTTTGGGAGGCGGAGACCGGAGGATCTCGGTTCGCGGCCAGCCTCAGCTCGCTCTCTCTCTCTCTCTCTCTCTCTCTCTCCCTGTCTCTCTCTCTCTCTCTCTCTCTCTCTCTCTCTACTTAGTGAGGCCTCCGCAACTTCGTGAGATCTGGTTTCAAAATAAAGTATAAAAAATAGGGTCGGGGGTGTAGCGTGGAGGTAGAACGCCCTTGGGTTCAATCCCCGGTACTGCAAAAAAAAAAAAAATCATAGAAATAGACCTATAGAATTCCAAATATTGGAATTCTTAGAAAGACTGTGAAATAGTATGTTATCAACCCCAAAATGCCACTGATTGTAAAAGATGGCATTATTTTATGTTCCACTAAAAGAAGAAAATTAGCTGCTACTCTGTCACACTAACCACTCATTGCTTTGAAATTTATTTTATCCATGTCAAGAGATTTGGTGGGCCGGGTGTGGTGGTGCATGCTTGTAATCCCAGTACTTGGGAGGCTGAGACAGGAGGATCCAGGTTCGTAGCCAGCCTCAGCTACATAGTGAGACCCTCCGCAACTTAGCGAGACCCTGTTTCAAAATAAAGAATAAAAAATAGGGCTGGGGGTGTAGCTCGGAGGTAGAATGCCCCTGGGTTCAATCCCCAGTACCACCAAAAGAAAAAGCGAGATTTGGTGGTTTCTCTCACCTTTGGCTATATATCTTGGTGAATAGTGGGAAATCCTTTGCATGGTTTTAGTATCAAAATGCAATACAGAGTTTCCAGCCAAGATGCAGTAACAGAGGCCAGATTTACTCTCCTCCTGAAATAACCAAAATATGGGACAAATTATATGAAGCAATGGTTGTCAAGATATTGGACTTCAGATAACAGAGGAGAAAAAGTCTGAGGGACAAGAAACAAATGAGGGGAGCCCCACGATTACCCCAACTATAGCACAGATTTGAGGAACCCTGGTAGCTCCCCTGAGCTGGAGAGAAGAAGCCATGAGTGTCAGGAAGCCCAGGTTGCTCACAGTGTCAGTGAAGAAAGATGCTGAGAAAGCAGCTCAGAGGTGGCAGAGGTACCCTGGAGTATCCGGGTGAGGATGTTACCCAAGGCCAGGGAAAGAGCTGCCCTTAGAGATTCAGGGAAACACTCATCCACACAGGGCCAGGAATGGTGCTTGCTCCCAACAGCAAGAGTGGAAAACCTCCTAGCTCCTGGGTCATCAGTTGGACTTCTAAAAAGGATCTAGCCTCAGTAGTGGGGAGAAATTAACCCTAGATTAAATGCAGCTCTGATATTGCTTAATAAAATATAAAGGCAAGACCTGAAAAGATCAAACCATTTCTGAACAACTTAACTGCATCTCAGAATAAAGCTCAAGAACACTTATATGACTGAAAATATCCAGCATCCAACAAAGTGGAGCTCACTCTATCCAGAGGCCCACCACATCTCAGCATCTCCATGGCAAATTCCTGGTCTGGGCCACCATCATCTCTTATCTGGACTATTGCAGTAGCCTCCTAGCTTCTAGCAGTCAAGATAGCCTAGGTCATGCTGCAGTAACAAATAGCACCAAAAAGTCCAGTCATTCAATCAACAAAGGTTTTGTTCACACTCATGTTCAACTTGGGTCTGCAGAGGGGTTTGCTCCTCATAGTCCTTCCAGGACCCCAGCTGACCAAGCAGCCACCATTCAGAGCATTACCAGGCACAGAGCGGAGGCAAAGTTGCCCATGAGCCCTCTGCTTGGAGGCAAAACCTTTGCTTCCATTCCCACATCCCACATTTCAGTGACCAAGCAGGTTACATGACTATCTCTGAGTTCCCTGCCCTGCAATCCCAGCATGAGCCCAGGAGAGCTGGAATCTGACCTTATCCCAGCAGCGTAAGCTCATTAAAACAGAAGTCAGGGCCGGGTGTGGTGGCGCACACTTGTAATCCCAGTACTTTGGGAGGCGGAGACCGGAGGATCCGGGTTCGCGGCCAGCCTCAGCGCGCATGCGCGCGCGATCGCTCGCTCGATCGATCTCTCTCTCTCTCTCCTCTCTCCTCTCTCTCTCCCTGTCTCTATCTCTCTCTCTCTCTCTCTCTCTCTCTCTCTCTCT
>PVJS01059849.1:0-11402 GCA_004027185.1 Glis glis
ATACTTTATTTTGAAACCGGGTCTCACGAAGTGGCAGAGGGCCTCACAAAGAAGAGAGAGAGAGAGAGAGAGAGAGAGAGAGAGAGAGAGAGAGAGAGAAAGAGAGAGCTGAGGCTGGCCACGAACCCGGATCCTCCGGTCTCCACCTCCCAAAGTACTGGGATTATAAGCGTGCGCCACCACGCCCGGCCTGAGGAAGTCATTTTAAACATCTGTGAGCCTCAGGATTTTTTTGTAAAATGAAGAGAGTAATATCTCCTTCAAGAGGTTATGATGATTAAATAACAATGTATGTAACTTTTTGTGTGTGTGTGGTACTGCTGACTGAACCAGGGGCATTCTACTTCTGAGCTACACCCCAGCTCTGTTTTTTATTCTTTATTTTGAAACAGGGTCTCACTAAGTTGCAGAGGGCCTCACTAAGTAGCTGAGGCTGGCCACGAACCTGCGATCCTCCTGTCTCAGCCTCAAGTACTGGGATTACAAGCGTGCGCCACCACATCTAGCTCTACTCATTATTTTTAACATGCCAAAATTTTCAGGAATTTTATGTAAATAAATAATCAAGTCAGTAAAGGCAGTTTGATCAAATAACTTACTCAAATATATCACAGTTTTCTTTAAAAATTTTAGTGTGCTTAACATTTGTTGAATACCTATAATTTTCTAGTTGATGTTAAAAAAACTTCAGCATGTAATATTACACATTCTAAGACCATACATTCCACTTTATTTAGCTATGTGATTGCAGAACAGATCTCAGTTTAAATTCATGTCCGTCATCATTCCCTGGCTCCTCCCACCAGTGACTGCCATCCCCACCTGCTTGCACTATACTCTCTGGAATCCCTGAGCCAATATTCAAATAATAAACCAAAAAACACACAAAACTAATTCCCTGCACCCTCAGAACTCACTCAAATTCCATTCCAACAGAAGCTGTACTTGACATTGCACGTAACTCATCATAAGATCTAATAACGATTTGGGTGTCCACCAAACTGTCCAACACTGCCTTCTGAAAGGGCAACACTAGACAGTCAGAGAAATCTAGGTTCAAATCCCTGCTCTTCTAGCAGCCTGAGCCACAGCAAGTCACTTAACCTTTTTATACTCGGCTTCCTCCTGAATCTAATACCAGCCTCACGGGTCAAGCAAGCATGGCTCCTCCTACTATTCTGCTTGATCACTCAACCTGCCTCACCATAGTAACCACTAGGCATCATCTTCATGCACAACAATGGTCCTCTCAATCCCTAAATTTTCTCTTAATCTTAATTAGTCCTGTCCTAGCATCAATCCTTACCCTACACAGTAAACAGTGGCAGATTATCCAGATTATTCTATACTGAAACTCTTCAATTTTCTTAAAGCCCAGTTCTTCTGCTATACCTATTAGGCAAGACTCAGGTCTGGATTAATGATGTAAGGACCTGCCTGCCTGCCTCCTCCACATGCTGAACACTGGTCCTCTCCACTGGACTTTGTACGTATGTGCGTAGCCACCTCCTCCCCTGCTCCATGGTGGGTCCGCGGAAGCAACAGAATCCACCAAAGGTGATGATATGTCACCTTATGATTATGCTATAAAGAGATTACAGCTTCCATTGTAGTCTTTCTCCCTCCCCACCCCTCATGTCTGGAGAGCCCCATGTGGCAAAGAATTAAGGTGGAACCTCCAGCCAGTCAACCTCCAGAGAGTTTAGCCCTGGCCAACCTCATGAGAAGCCTTGAGCCAGAAACACCCAGCTACATTCCCAAACCTCAGAAACTGTGTGAGACGACAAAGGTTTGTTGTTTTAAGCCACTAAATTGGGGGTGGGGATAATTTGCTACCCAGCAATAGGTAAAACATGTCCTTCCTATATTTCTACCTCAGTTGACACTAATATCCATCTAGTCACTCATTCACTCCATCCCTCATTACATATTTACATACCTACTATGTGATAGAGACCTGTTATCCTCAGTCTTCCCCTACCAAAAAAACAGTCTTCAAAATGCTTCTCCGACCCCTCTCTCTTCCTCCTTCCCTCCCCACCTGCCACCATTGTCCTGATTCAGGCCCTCATAATTTCTCACCAATATGATGCCAATTGCCTCCTAATTAGTTTCCTTGATTCCCATCTGTCCCCATCAAGAGTTACGTATTTCAGACACAGAGAAGCAGCACCACGTGAGGTTAAGGCAGCAGACTCAGGGTAAAGTTCTCCAAGGAAAGAAGGACCCCACTGTCTCTGCAGACAAATCACTTAAGTTTGATAGTCTTGATAGTTTAGGTAAAGTAGAAAGTAGCTTATCTATCCAATATATGTAGAGAGAAAAAAAGAGAGAACACAACTGTCAATTCAGGGATTAGTAACATCATACAGTGCAATACTAGTGATCAGATGAAACTGGACTATGTGATTCTATAGAAAGTTGCATATCGATGAAGGAAACACCAATGGACACGATGTACATACACAAAGTTATCATTGCCAATCTCAATACCATGCACAGGGAGGAGGAGGGAGTGGGGAGGGAGTTGGGGAAGGCTGGCTCACTGAGTGCATGTATGTCTATCACTCTGAGCTGAATCATGATGTATGTATGATTACAATGCACGAATAAAAAAATTTTTAAAAAGAAAGTCATATAAGTACTCACATTGATTTTCTATTGGTAATGTAAAAATTTACCACAAATGAAGTAGCTTAAATGTAACACAAAATAAGAATTCTACTAAGCTAAAACCTAGAGGCTCTTGAGAAGTTGTTTCCTTGCCTCTGCCAGCTTCTAGAGGCGTCACCTACATTCCTTGGTTCGTGGTCCCCTTTTACCTTCAAAATCAGCAATGGATGGTCAAATGGCCAAATATTTCTACGTCCTGTCCCTCGGATGCCACCTCTTCCACCACCCTCTTTCACTGAGAAGGGTTCTTGTGATTACACTTGCTCTAACCAAATAATCAAGGATAATCTCATCACAATATCCTTAACTTAATCGTCTGCAAGTGTAAGGTGGTGTGTTCACAGGTTCCAGGGATTAGGATGCTGACATCTTTGCAGGGAAGGAGGCATTATTCAGCTATAGTTTATAATTTTCTCTCACAATTCTACATAATCAAGAAATTAGATAAAGAAAGCAAATAGCAAGAGTGGCTCAGGATTGAAGGTGAAAGGTATATAGTCTTAAAGAGAAGAATATTAAGTGATGTACTTGACTTCAGATCAAATTGTTATTTATTGTTAATTTTTCTAACTCCCTCATAACAAAGTATTTTCTATTAAGCACTAGGCAACTGGGACAAGAAAAAGTGGACAGACATGAACATAAGCTGCTATTAAAAACACTGAAAGTGCACATTGTCCTAGGTCATTTAAGGAAGTCATATGTCAGGATAGAAACCAGTAAGGCTATCTATTTGTAAGGAAATCTTATATTTGGATAAATAATATTTAAAAACATGTTCTGCATGTTGCATAAGGTCAATCTAGAAACATCTAACCAAATGTGCTGTAGCCACAGAATGTAAGATTTCTAGTTATCTTTAGATACCTAGATAGACTTTTAACAAAACTAGCTCCCACACTGACAGTTTATGCTTGGAAGGAAATAACTACATGCATATTTTAAGCAAATGATGAATATAAAAGATAAGAATTTATTTAAGTTAAAATAAAATGACATTTTTAAAGCTTCTGCTCCATGACCTGGAATAATTTGTATATTTTAATGTTATTTTCTGACACAGCACAATGTGGCAGATTCCAGTTCTAATTATGAACTTAACTTATAAGGAGAGAATGTGAATGTAATTTTAACCCTTGCTTATGATTGTAGGGTGGCTACTAGGTGATTAGCAACTCACACAATACATGAGTATTTCCACCCCCACGATCCATCCACCCCATCAGAGGGTGTTTAGAGATAATAAGAGTCACAGTCACACTCTTGCGAGGGTGGTTATGGTGTAATAAGTCACCATCACACAGGCCCACCACAACAGCTGACAAACCAGAGCAGGGGCTAAGTAAACAGCAGATGCACAGTTCTGCCTCCACTTTTAGATACAATCGATTCTCTTTATTCTTAGACTCCATATTTGCAACTCACCTACTTGCTAAAATGTGTATGTAGTCTCCAAATCTAACACTCATGGTGCGTTACATAAGCTTCATTTGGACATGAATCATAGTGCTATTGGCTGTGAGCTCAATGTCAATGAGTCAAAAATGTGTATTAAATAAGGTATTTTAAACAGAAACATACATAAAACAGGGTTATGGGCTGATCAGCTGATGAACATGTTGTGACCGGGGGTTGTCAGGAATCTAACCCTGCACTTTCCCTGAACACAGAACATAACTACCGTGAATAATGAGAACTGACTGTAGCTTATTTGCTGCTCAACCTTTACTTTTTTTCTTTTTTTGGGGGGGGGCAGTACTGGGGATTGAACCCAGGGGCATTCTACCTCTGAGCTACACCCCTATTTTTTATTCTTTATTTTGAAACAGGGTCTCACTAAGTTGCGGAGGGCCTAAGTAGATGAGGCTAGCTGAGAACCTGCGATCTTCCTGTCTCAGCCTCCCAGGTATTGGGATTACAAGCGTGCGCCACCACACCCAGCTCAACCTTTACTTTTGATGGCTATAGTCCTAACAATAAAATAATATCTCCATCAGAAAAGAGAATATATGCAAAAATATACTTTATTGTTAGAGACCATGTCAACAGAGGCTGAACCAAGGAGGACTGTAGAGTGGGCAGGACTTGACATTTATTGACTGCCTCTCTCCTACATAAATCATCTCATCTGACCTTTATAACAATTCTATAAGGGATGACACCAGCTCTGAGAGATTAAACCAGTTTGAAGGTTATACACCAATAAGTGGTGAAGTTGAAATTCACACAGGAATCTGTCCGACTGAGCCATACTTCCGATCTATCTGATGGACGCTGCTGCCTCATTTCCATCTGACTCTGGGAACGCGGCTCACTGGGCTGTCCATGAGAAATCCAGACCCAGCACAGACACATTAGCCCGTGGGTTTCAGGATCCAAATTTCCCATTACCCCCTAGCCAAGTAAGTTACAGAGATCTGCAACCAGAGAATGTGTCAACGGAGGCACTGACACCTTATTAAAGAAGTGGAAAGGCACCAGCATAGTTTATCTAAGAAAAACAGATATGTAATTTCTCCCCCAAAAGAATCACACCAAATAGAAAAAGCAGCCCGCAGTGATACACTTAAAATTTGTTAGAATTAATGCACTGATAAATATGTTGTAATTAATATGTATGATTAATATATTCCCATTACATTTTTAAGTCTATTGAAAAATGAGGAAAAAAAGGTCCCAAAATGTAGTGGTAAATTAGTAGGAATAATTAACAGACACAATGTCTTTCATGGGCTAGAAATTCAACATATTTATCAAACACATGGACCTACATGTGCTATTTTAGTCATATCTAAGTATATCTTCTTTTATTATTTTGAATAGACCATTAACACACACATACACTGACACTCAAACTCACAACTTCCCTGCAGATTATACCTACTTTGTTTATATAATGTTTCACTAGGTAAAATATCTAAGAGTAAGAAAATATTACTACTTAGTATTTTGATCATGAAATGTTTTCTGAAAGAAAACATTAATTCTGTTAAGACTGTGAGTAAGGAGGAACAGGATGAAAAATGAAAACATAGGTTGGGTATCTCTAATTCAAAAACCCAAAGTGTTCACTCCAAAATCTGAAGCACTAATATGAAAATTCCACACTTGATATCATGTGACAGGTCAGACAAAAAAACAAGTGCACTAGAAATACTCTAAAAATTACCCTCAGTCTGTGTGTATGGGTGCCTTTAAAACAAAAATGAATTTTGTGTGTTTGGATTTGAGTCCCCATCCCCAAGATATCTCCTTATGTATATACAAATATTCCAAAACCTGAAAAAGTCCAAAATTTGAAACACTTTGGTCCCAAGCATTTCAGATACTCGGCCTGTACCTAGAAACACACAGACATATGTTTGCCAGAATAAACTAAATCTGCTTAACCAAAAAGGTCAATGTCTAGAATTTGCATATTCAAACTTTGCACTTCATGTTATAAAAAAAAGGAGACAGGGCAAATAAAAAGGGAATTAACAAAATTTATTCAGAAATAAAATCTTGTATTTATAGGTTTGGCCTAATAGGATTGGTATAAATTTGGCCTAAATTCCTACATATGTACTAATGATCATAATAGTCATCTGGAGGAAATGAAGGATTCCAGTATAATTTATGAATGATATAGTTTAAAAGTAACTATCTCATAGTAGAAGGTGAGGAATTATTAATACTTATGGCAACTGAAATAACTTATTCCCTGATAGTTTAGAATGAATAGGAATTTATTCTAATATTTTACTAGAATTGTCAACTTTATTAAAAATTTAAATATTAGCAATGTATTTGTGGACAAAATGTTTTACTTTCAAACTTCTTTAAACTTTAATATAAGGATGGTATACATAAAGAAAGAAGAATATATAAGCAATTTTAAAATTCATTAGAAATACTATCTCTTCTATAATAAATGAGATGGCACACAGTAGTCGAGTCTAAAATATCCAAATCCCACACATTACTTTTGGTCACTAAGTCTTTTGTTGTCTTATCTACTATAGGTCCTTTGGGAGTTTCAGCCTCCATTTATATCTCAAAATGAGAGTAGTAAAAGATACAGGACAAAAAAATGTGTATGTCCAACTTAACTATGTTTTATGCATTCTTGTTAAAATTTTGGTAAAAAAAATAAAAATGTAATCATTAATGACATAAACTTGAGTTCTACAAATGACAGTAGTTCACGGATATAGTTTAATGAAAAAGCTAAGAATAAAAGATTTTCTAAGATAGTTATTTTGGTCTCAAATGTTAAGTATACCAAAATACTCACTACAACTGGTAGTCCCCCACTTGAAAAGGTCAGTGTTTCTAAAATTCATTTTTAAACATTAATCATTGGTAGTCACAGAATATTTCCCAGTATAGGTAAAAACTCCTAATCTGAAAACTGGAAATCTGAAATACTCTAAAATCCAAACTTTTTATTTTTTTTGAGAGGAGGTCTCGCAATGTTGTCCAGGTTGACCTTGAACTCCTGAACACAAAGGACCTTCCTGCCTCCACCTCCCTAGTAGCTGAGGCCACAGACATGCTTGACTCCAAAACTTTTTAAATGCTGACATGACAGTCAAGGATTTTGAATTGTGGAACATTTTGGAAGTCTGAGTTAGCCAGTAAAGTCAATGCAAATATTCAAAACTTAAAAAAAAAACCCCTCTGAAATCTGAAACACTTCTAGCCCCAAGTGTTTGGAATAAGGGATAATCAACCTATAATATTTTAAAGGACCAGTAAGAAGTTAAAAGAGTCCCCTATAGCTCAAATCACACTTGAAATATAAAATACAAGCCTGCTAGTAACATTTCTCCCACACCAAACTACCATTTATAACATTGCTTTTACTTGTTTTTAAACCCTAAATTCCGTTAGCAATTGTTCCCTGCAGGTGTCTGTCTCCAAAAAAGGGTTATGAAGCACCAGTTCTGACACGTTTACTTAATGTCCTTTTCATTCATAAGTGGCCTGCAGGACAGAAGCTTTCTGTGGTGAAAACCAAGTATGGCACTATGAATTTCCATTACTCACATCAGTCCCATTTGATGGCATAATATTAACTATATTTGGATGCTCATGAATAAGAGTTTTTTAATCTCATAAGGCTGATTAAAAGGGAAGAATAACAGTATTTTATTAGTCCTTCTATTACTTCTTATTTCCACTCAAAGCCAGTTTCTCATCTCAAATTTCAGAGATATAAGCCAGGCACTGTGGCGCACGTCTCTAATTCCAGTACTTGGGAAGCTAAGATAGGAGGATTGCAGGTTTGAGGCCAGCCTCAGTTATTTAGTGACACCCTCAGCAACTCAATAAGACCCTGTTTCAAAATAAAAAATAAAATAGGGCTGGGGGTGTAGCTCAGAGGTAGAATGCCACTGGGTTTAATCCCTAGTACCACACATACACACACAAAAAAAGAGATATAAAATTTTTAGAAATATTCATAATTTTAAGAGTTAGAATTTACATAATTCAATTAAAATGAACAGATTACTTCAAACACATATTCCTACTGGACCTTTGTCCTTAGTACCACTTTTTAAGACCTTGGCAAGGATATTCATAAGCAAAAAGAAAGAGTAAAATGATAAAAAGCTGGAAAAGTTCCAACTTACTGCCCAGTAACTTTCACACCAAGCATAGCAGTCTCTAAATTGATGTAAAAATTTTTGTGTGTGTCTGGAATGACTAAAGTTGTTAATAAAAACATGAAAATATTGTGACATTTATCTAAGACCATTTGCCTATGAATGCACATGGGCACACACACACACATACACACACACACACGCATACCACACACCCAGAAAATTTCTAGATTGTATGGCAGAGGCCCCTTGGCTTCACTATTATCAAAACGCAGTGATTCAGATGGAAACTAAAATACGGTTCCAACAGGGAAAACAACAGCTCTGTGACTGCTACTGAGTAACTAAAATGAGGAAGCAGGGAGGCCCAGAGAAGACAACTGCGGGTGTAGCAACTCAGAGACCTGGGTTCCAGTCACATTCTGCCTGTGACAGGCTGCGTAATCTTCAATAAGTTTGGGTTCTCAATTTCTGCACCAAAAAATGAGAGGATTAGGCTGGTCAGAATTTAAGGTTTCCACCAGCTCTAAACCTTTCAACTCTAAATGCAGTACCTTTTTACATTTTTGGACAATTAATAGGATATCATGCTTTTGTATCCATTAGTAAAATACAAGAAATTAAGCTAAATCACTTCCCTATGACTAAAAGATCATATCAAAGCTACTGTACAGGAGAATGACAAAGCTGCAATGTAACAAAGGAGAAAAAAAGATGCTACATTTGGCATGTGCCGTGCTAAACTGAAACACAGCCCATTGTTAGGCTTTATGAGGCTATTTACAATTTTCAAAAACCCATGTTGCAATCAAAACTCAATATTATTATGCAACAGTATCTAGGTAATTAAAACAAACCAATTAGTGAAAAGTCAGTTTTATTTAATTTATTTTTAAATAAATAAATTTAATTTATTTTTATACAGGATTGTTTGAAAATTTCACTGGTTTCAATATTATATATATATTCTGGTTTTGAATATAATAAAAGCAGAGATAGTATTAAATGATTGATAATAAGATTCTTAAAAACATTCACTAAGAAACTAGTGTATTACCTACATTTGGAAAATGACAAATAATGCTGATATTTTAGACAAAGTACTTAATATTTTTATATTGAAATGTGAGTATATCATGAAATAATGTAGCCTTTTGAAGCAGTTTAAGGGGCAGCCAATAAATATTTGCATATCTAAAAATATTTTAACTCAGCTGAAATCTCAGATCTATCATTAACCCAGAAGAGTAGCATATATAATTCCTCAAATATACTTTCTCTACTGTATAACAAAATTATCTGGTATATCACCATCACCACAACTACCATCACAACTTCTTCAATACTCATATTATGTACAAAGCTTTCTTATAAGGTAAGATGAAATACAAGATACAGTTGCTATAGCTGAGGAACAATTAAATTGCAGAAGCAAGGAATATTTATAAACACTATAAACTGTGTTTGCAAATTTCTATTATTATCAAATGAGCCAGGTGTGGTGGATCATACCTGTAATCCCAGTACTTGAGAGGCTGAGACAAGAAGATCACAGGTTTGAGACCAGCCTCAGCAACTTAGCCTCTCAGCATTCTAGCAGACTCTGTTTCAAGACAGAACAAAACCAAAAATAAAGGGCTGGGGGTTAGCTCAGAGGTAGAATGCCCCAGGTTCAATCCCTAGTACTAAAAATAAATAAATAAATAAATATCAAATGAGAAAGAAGTACAAACAATAAATGTTATAATAATTCAGAGTAAGAAAAGCCCAACAAGGGCTAAGTTGGTCAAGGCAGTTCCAGGTAGAAGGGCCATGAACTCTGCATTAAAAGAAGAGGAATTAAGGAGGCTAAGCACAGAAAACAAAATTATTTTCTGCCCTTTGGAAACTTACACTCTTCCCGATACTCGTTATGCCTGTAAAGTGATAAGTGGGCAGAGCTGTATTAAAAGTGCAATCAACCGAAGAGGCCTTTAATAAGAAGCTAACATAACAGGATATTAAAAGGGAAGTTTCTACTGAGAACCAAAGACAACAGAAATAACATTCCAAAGCTGGTGCCAGAACATTCTTTAAACTTCAAAGGAGACAGTCTAAAGAAAAGAGGGCAGAAGTGTGTTACCTTTCACCCCCAACACTGGTGAGATGGGATTTCAAGATTACAGAGCCTGGTAACAAGGACCAAGCCTCACAGGGGGAAAGGTGAAAAATACCTGTCCCACACCTAAAGCCCAGGGGAAAAGGCTCTGAGGAAACCACCTGACGTGCTTTACTTGTGTCTCAAGCACTTTCATCTGACCTGGCACCTGATTCATCCCTGGAACATGTAAAGGATGAGAAGCTGGATGAAGATGCACGTGAGAAGAGAGAGGGCTGAACTGAGACCACTACCAGCTGGTACAAACAATGAGTGGTCCCTAGGAAGAGAAATAGAGCAAGCTCAGGTGGAGTCATATGGGTCCATCCAAGAGGACTACCTGGAGCTGTAGAAGACTTTAGCAAAGGAAAATAGAGGTCCTGCCAGCTCCAAGAGGCAGAGGAAGGAGTAAGCAACCAGCCAGAACTCAGATGCATTCTCATTGTCCAGGAAGTTAAGGTGAAAATCACAAGCACCTGAGGTGGTAGGTACAAGACCCACGGGTGAAAAGAATGAGCTTTAAACATCTGCCAAGGCTACAAAAGCACTGAAGTCCGCTCACCAGCTTCTTGACTAATCAAGTTGCTGCTCCTCTTTCCTCTCTTTCCTTTTTCCTTGTCCAACTTTGTAGGAATGAGATACCAAGACAGGCAAGACAAAGGAAGAAGAGTAGAAAAGCTGGGTCAGAAGAAGTCAATGAGCCGGGCGTGGTGGCGCACACTTGTAATCCCAGTACTTTGGGAGGCAGAGACCGGAGGATCCGGGTTCACGGCCAGCCTCAGCGCACGGCCTCAGCGCACACGCTCTCTCTCTCTCTCTCTCTCTCTCTCCCTCCCTCCCTCCCTCCCTGTCTCTCTTTCTCTCTCTACCTAGTGAGGCCCTCTGCAACTTCGTGAGACCCGGTTTCAAAATAAAGTATAAAAAAATAGGGCTGGGGGTGTAGCGCAGAGGTAGACCGCCCCTGGGTTTCAATCCCAGTACTGCAAAAAAAAAAAAAAAAA
>PVJS01059850.1:0-11391 GCA_004027185.1 Glis glis
GGAGGGCCTCACTAAGTAGCTGAGGCTGGCCGTGAACCTGGATCCTCCGGTCTCCGCCTCCCAAGTACTGGGATTACAAGCATATGCCACCACGCCTGGCTTATATTTCCTCATTCAAAAAATACAAAGTATATGTGAGTATGTGTATAATCTTTTAAAAAGCAGTTCTTAAGATGGGCATGGTGGTTCATGCCTGTAATCCCAGTACTTGGGAGACTGAGACAAGGAAGATTAGAGGTCCAAAGCCAGCCTCCACCACTTAGCAAGACCATGAGCAACTTAGTGGGACACTGTTTCAAAATAAAAAATAAAAAGTACTGATGGTGTCGTTGGGAGAAAGAATGGCCCTGGGTTCAATCCCCAGTACAAAAATAAATAAATAAATAAATAAATAAATAAATAAATAATAAAATAAAAACAGTTCTTAAACATTTTAATTCTTCCCCAAGCTTCCTTTTTTTTCTTTTAAAGAACAAAACTGTTATTCCTTTGACAGATAGTATGCAATTTGAGCAGATAGCTTTAAAAAAATAGCTGCTGCATATTTCTCCACGAAGGCATACACAGTCAGGAGAATTCAAATGGCACCAATGGCTTGCAAGCATTACATTCTCTATTTTCTTAGTCTAAATCTGATCCCAATTCTAATATTCTTTGTCAGGAATAAATGACATTTTTGTTTGATAGAAAATTATAAGTTTATCACTCAAAAAAAATAATGTCATGGCTGCCCTGCACACTTGAAGGCCTTCATTTCCCTTCTGTCCTCGAGGTTTTGCCATAGACATCTTACCAGGCTGTGCCTGGTCCTGCTGTTTCCTGGGTCCCAGGTACTGGGAGTGAGTGGGGGGCAAGTGGCACTGGGCAGGTTTGCTCTGGCTAGGCCTGTACAGGTGCTGTAGCATGTTTCTGGTTCTTCCAATTGGGTCTGTACATAGTTGGGAAATAAGATTGTGTGATGAATGAAAGAGCTATGCATTCCCACTGAAAACTTTCCCACATAGGATGAGATTGATAATTTTTTTTTTGTGTGTGTGTGTGTGTGTGTGTGTGTGTGTGTGTGTGTGGTACTGGGGATTGAACCCAGAGGCATTCTACCTCTGAGCTACACCCCCAGCCTTTTTTATTCTTTATTTTGAAACAGGGTCTTTCTAAGTTGCTGAGGGTCTCCATAAGTTGAGGCTGGCCTAGAACTTGTAATCCTCCTGTCTCTGCCTCCCAAGTACTGGAATTACAGACATGCACCATCACACCCAGCTTGACAAATTCTAAGATGTTTTTCTGCCTCCTTGGTCACTACCTGCTAGAAATGGATGTGTTTGAGAGGCACAGATCATCACCAGGACTTTTCCTTAGGGAACAGTCACTATGGTGTGTTTATTATGGAGGTGTGGCTGTTATGTGAGGCTGTGAGGAGCATGACCATGGGCAGCACATTCAGGCAGGATATTTTATAGATGGGATCTTCTTAGAGAAAACAACCTCAGCCTGAGCTAAGTAAATGAAAAAGAAAATGGCAGTGAATTTTGAGTAATGAAACGTAGGGCGCGATGATGCTGGGCGACGGCTTTCAATGATGCCTCTCATTGCTGTCATCTTCTACCAGAGGTCAAGAGGAGCAGCTGCCCCGGCAACTTCCCTATGACCAAGCATGTTCTGGAATTTCTCTTGACTCTAGCTGGACATCTTTCTTTTCCAAGAGACTAAGAGAAATTTCACCCTGCCTCATACCCACCTCGATCTCAGCCAACACTTCCCAGTCCCAGCTCTGTTATCACACCAGGCCTCAACCTTACTCCCCTCTGACCTCATCCACGCCCATCCCTGGACTCTTTCCTGTCTCCTGCACATCCCTTGACTCCCCACACTTCCTCAGCTTTTCTCTGAAGACATCTCCAACTCCTTGTCTTATTGAATACTGATTGTCCCCTACAAAAATACCACGTTCTCTTCAGTCCCTCTCAAGCATGGTCTCAGGGTCCCTGGGTGAAGTAGGGGTCCCCCCTTTCGCTTAGTGGACTCTAGTTAAAGTTCATCTACCTGGTTCCTGCACAGTCAACCCATGGGTACTCTAAACTCCAAGTCCTTGTAGACCACATTTCCACCACCTCCTCTCAAACAGATCCACTTTCCTTCTGCTTCCCCTTGTTTAGTAGATACTAATGTGATGCTCTACTTTTAACCATCTTGCTGGGCTACTTAAACATTCATGGGGTGGCCATGAGAACTTCCTTTTACAACTGTTGTTTTCTCAGTGTTCCTTGGTAAAGGGGAAGCCAGTTTCTGGTGTCATAGTTTGTTGAGAGACTCATCTCCTATGATGTTTCCTCCTTAGCCATCTGCTCCCACTGCTGTGTCATGGACTTTATCATCAAATCTGTATCATTCTCTAATTATTGCCTTGAACCATTTTACTCTAATACCAACTCATCTCCTCTTCCTTGTCTACTCAGTTATATGCTCTGCAGCACTTTCTCTTCTTCCAATGCACTATTCCATCACTTTATCTCTATTTGTTAAACCTATTTTCAATTCTCTCTCACTCTCTCTTTGTGTGTGTGTGTGTGTGTGTGTGTGTGTGTGTGTGTGTGTGTGACTGAGGACTGAACCCAGGGCCATTCTACCTCGGAGCTACACCTCCAACCCATTTTATTTGTTGTTTTGAAACAGAGTCTCACTAGGTTGTTGAGAGTCTCACTAAGTTGCTGAGGGTGGCTTTGAACCTGCGGTCCTCTGTCCCAGCCTCCTAACTACTGGGATTACAGGCATGCGCCACCATACCTGGCTCATAGCTCCACGTTTTGATCTCTGATATATCCTCAAGTTTTTTTCATCTCTTTCTCCATTACACTCATGTGGAAAATCTCCAGGAATGTAGAAACCCACTCATTTGATTTCTCTGTGCTTGATTTGAGCAGCCAAACGATGATAGAAAACACATATTCATGGGCTAATTTTTACTATAAATTCATGATCACAAACATCAAATAGACATTTATCATTTTTTATTTTCTCTGAATTCCCATAACCCTACCACCAGCCATTGAGATGTTTACTTAGTCCTTTTCCTCTTTATGGTAAAAAAGAAAATAAGCCATCTTATTGGGATGCTCTATTCTTCTAACAGAAAATTTACAAAATCTTACATCTGCATCTGTTTTCTATTTTTCTCTGTTAAAGGTAATTGTTCCACTTGTTCTGCAGGGCATACCACCTCTCACTTTCCTAAATATTTCTCTTATTTACCTTCCATCTTTTTCTTGCACCAAATATTTTCTCATATATAGTGAATCATTTCTACCAACATTAAAACATATTCTAAAATTTCTCTTCCTGATAACTCCCCTTCCAATTCCATGAAAATCAGTGAATACTTTCTTTGGTCTTCACATTCCGTATAGATACTACCTTATCTCTTGAACATAGATAAAGTCCTCAAAGTTTCTGTACTAGCTGTCTGACTCATTGTACCTCTTCCCTTTTTAATCAATGTGGCTTTCGATTCTACCAGTCAATTGAAAACTGATCTTGTGAAGGCCACAGCAACTTTCATGTTGTCAAATCCACCAAAAAAACATCACTTTCTATCTTTGTCTTACTCAACCTTTTTGCAGCATTCAACAGAGTTGACTGATCTCCCCCTACTGAAACACTCACCTTTTTGGTTTCTCTGACTCTGCAATCTCTAGGTCTTTTATTTTTCTGGTTTCTCCTGTTTCAGTTTCCTCCACCGATTCCTCCTCCAAGGAACTAGTAGATTTCAGAGCTCTCTTGGGTTTGCTGTCTTCTCTCTTTATATCATCTTGGGAAGCTCGTCCCTTTCATAACTTTAAATACCACCCATATGCCAACGCCTCCTAAGTTTCTATCTCCAGCCTAGCTTCTCCTTAACTCCAGACTCATTTATTTCTCCTACATCTACTTGTACACCTTATAGACTTCTTCAACTAAATATACTCCAAACTGGACTCTTGGTCTTAACCCAATTGCCTTCTCTTAATGTCCCTCCTCCACTCTTCCTCATTTGAAACAAAAGAATCATGCTTGATTTTTTCTTTTTTGCTTTTCCTCACTTCCATCAGCAAGCCCTATTAATTTTATTTTCAGATGATGTTCTTGAGTCCCTCTGCTTCTTTCTACATCTCTACCACTACACTGCTATTTCCAAACCATTATCATCTCTCATCTGAACACCTGGACCAAAAACCAGTCAGCTTTACCTTTTGTTTCTTCTGCTCCATTTTCTATACATCAGTCAGTCATCTTTTAAAAATGCCAATTAGATTATGGGCCTTTGCTGATTAAAACACTTTACAATTGTCCTGCTTCTCTGAAATGAAACCCAGCCTTCATATAGTCAATAAGACCTTGCGTGATCTGACTTCTGCCTTCCTTCAGAGTCCCATCTCAATCTTCTGTTCTTCTCCTTGGTCACTGTTCTTCACTCACTTTGACTTTTTGGTTTTTAAACACCTTGAACACTCTTTCTTATTTCAGGGACTATATCTAAGTGTATCCTTACACCAATACTGCCTAATCATTCCCTGATCTTTCAAAAGTGACCCTCTCATTTTCCTGGTCTTAGTTTAAATGTCAACCTCTTAGAGAAGTCTTCCTTGACTCTATTATGTTACACAAATATAGCCTCATTCCTCTTTAAAATATTATTCTGGTGGTTTTTTTCCTTTATGGGAAACTTTTGTTTTTACTTTTGTTTTTCATTTATATATTTAATTTGCCAAATTCCCTACTAAAATTTAAGTTCCATGAGGTCAGAGAATCATGCCTCTCTTGCTGACTGCTGAGACTCTGGTGCCTTGAACAGTTCCTGGCATGTAGTAATTACTAAATGAAGTTGGTACTAAATTCATCTTGAAGCAAATGGGATGTATTTTTTTACATTTTCTCTTTCAACTGTATTATACCATATTCAGTAAAAATATTCCATTTAAAAAAATGTATGCCCCAAAGAGATTCCATGCATTTTTTCCTGTGGATAATGGTAATCCCTAATTATACCTGCTTATACAATAATACTCTATAATTATGTAGTACCTTTTATTTGGGGATCTCAAAACTAGTTGGAAATCATAATTAATAAGCAAGCAGATGTGGTGGTTCTGGGTCATTAAAATAACTTTACATATAGACTTGAGCTTTCTTTTTTAAAAAAGAAAAGCTGCTCTAATACATATCAGGTTTTGGATTCAGGACCTCTACTTGACTGCTTTGATGGAAGAAATTTAAATGAACAAAGCAAAATTCCATAATTAAAGGTTCATGGGGAAAATGTTGAGATAGAATAATAATCAAATAATTATAATCCTCTTATTTGACACTGTATTCCAGAAAGTTTTCTAGGCTCTGAAGCTATAAAGCTGAATGTGACATGGTCTCTATTTATTGCAGTGGAGAGACATGTACATCAGCAGGAAATTACAACACAGTGTGGTAAATGCCATAGAAGAATAATGTATAAAATGCTTTGATGCATAAAGAAGGAAGTTACTAACTTTGCCTGAAGAGGGCTCAGAAAGGCCCCATTGATGGGACTCTTGGACTGGCATTTAAGGATGGGTAGGAGTTAGCCAGGTGGAGAAGGAGAGAGGGAATGGAGGCATTCTCAGAAGAGGAGGGAGGGATGGAGATGGGGAAGTGTGGAGGATATTACAAGAATGATTATTGCCATTGGAACAGAGGATGCAGGGAAGGAAGTAGCAGGAATGATATCCATATTCTGGCTGCACTGATGCTTCTATAAAGATGATGGTGCCTTGGTATATTCTCCATTAGTACCTGAAAAGGCTATAAATGTGAAAACTTCATTTTATGCAGGTTATCACCATTATGTTTTAGGTTATACCATGATTTAATAGTGCATAGTCTTAATAATATGATTATAAAACTTTTTAGATAACCAGACTGCACAGCTCCTGCCATTTTTCTTTAAGAACAGAGGCCCTTATGTCCATTAAAACATGATGGTCTTTTATCTATGTATTTCTGTGTCTTTAGATGATTTTGGCCTAAATTTTAGACTGTCAATCTCATAATTGTTTAAAGCTAAAATTTAAAAAATTTGGCTCATTAAA
The DNA here is from genome assembly GCA_004027185.1 of Glis glis. Lineage (NCBI taxonomy): Eukaryota > Metazoa > Chordata > Mammalia > Rodentia > Gliridae > Glis > Glis glis. The sequence goes on from PVJS01059850.1 coordinate 6,093, forward strand.
GTTCCTGTCCATGACTCGTTTTTCACATATGTAGAGTGGGTGGTCATCTGTGTTCCATGATGGGAAGTTTCCAGGAATGTCTTTGTGCTCAACATTTTTTGCAACTCATGAGTCATGGTGATAGACAAACCATAGTTGAAATTTCTAAGGGTTAAAATGTTGTCCACAAAATCTAGTTTCTTTATCTTTCCTTTCTGTTTATTTTTATGGTACAAATGGCTTTCTCTCACATTCCAAAATCATTCTTAAATTGTCATCTTCCTTGACTTCTGCCAAATTTGAGGCTCTGATTGCATCTTTCTTGAGTTTTTCTGCTCTCTAAATAGTCTTGGATTCTCTAACCCTTCAGACTCATGCTTAGAAGATATAAACTAGGGAATAAGAAATAGAGTTTATTTAATCCCACTTTTTTTTTTTTTTAGTATGCTGCCTCACTACAACCTTCTGCTTGCCTGGTATTTTTAAGACAGGAGTTGATCTTGTTCCTTTTGTCTGAGGACCTAACCTTCTTCTTCTGCCTGGGTGTGACAGGGCTTTCATTGTTAATTCTTTTTCTGGCTAAATGAGATGGTGAATGGGGATCTGAGGTTTAGATTCTCCTTCCAAGTTTTAACCAATACTCCCATTTTTGTGTGTAACCTCCCTTACTATTTCTAGAGGTACTTGGTTGCTCTACGTCATGGTCTTTCCACATTCTATAGTGCAGGTCCATTTCCCCTCATTGGCTTCTTCTCCTATAGCACTTAAATCCCTGTCAGTTTGGTTAACAACCACTTGATAAACTTACTTCCATTTTTCATAATGTAGTTGACAGTCATTGCCTATAGTCATTGCCTCTCCCATTCTTTGGGTCTTTTGGGATTATAGCAGTTTTATTCATTTTAGTAGGATTTGGGGAGGAAATTCACAAATATCTGGTTTTAGGCTGCCATGTTTAATTGGAAATCTTCAGGACTATTTTTCTAAATACAAATTAGATTCTGTAAACCCACTGATTCATCCTTTCCATGGTGTTGTCTATATACAGAGTACAATCTGAACTCCCATTGGATGTTCCTAAAGTGCTTCATGACCTGGCCCTTATCTACCTATCTTCCGGGAATGTCCTTTGCCTCCTTCAGTTCTCGAGCTCTTATATGAGTCGGTTCAGGTATATCTGCCTCCTCATCATTCCTGGTTGAACAGTACAAAGACAGAGGGGACCATTAGTAAATAGACCTTCACCTTACATTGTAAAATATGGGAAGACTTTGGAAACCTCCTGATATAACATCAGTGTGAACAAGAAGCAAGGTACGACATGTAGAAGATTTTAAGCAGAGAAAAATCTGAGATCTCACCAGAACCCAAAGAAGCTCCAGGTTTAGTTATACAAAACAGAGGACAAGAGAAAGAACTGATGTAAAACAGAAGCCTTAATTGAAAACCAGTTTACCCACAAGTGTATAAAAGTTGCTTGTGTACACTTCGCTTCCCCTCATTCTCATTTTTTCTAAACTTTTTTGCTTTTAGTGTTGGAAATTGAACCCAGGGGCATTCTACCTCTGAGCTACATCCCAAACCTTTTTATTTTTTGGTTTGAAACAGGGTCTTATTCAGTTGCTTACAGTCTCATTCAGTTGTTGAGACTGGCCTTGAACCTGAAATCCTCCTGTCTAAGTCTCTCAAGTACTGGGATTACAGATGTGTGCCACCATGCCCAGAGTTTTCTTCTCTTTCCATACCTATTCTCTTCTTTCAACTGTTTCCTCTGTACTTCTTTTTCTTATACTCCCCTTTTCCCTCTTCCCTCTAAATTGATTGAGTTATTGGCCCTAGATTTTCTCTCCACTGTAATAATATATATCACTTTGGTCTAGGTCTCTTGGTGGTTGTCCTGCCAGAGACTGGAATCTTTTGATCCAGTGATGATGGAAACAAAATAGAATCAGCAACTGAACATATGGTCAAGGCTTTTACTTGGGCTTCCATTTAAGAAGGGAGACACAGCTCTGACAAGATGTCAGGCTGGTTGCCCGATAGAAATAAGGGAGCTTATTTTATTGGTTACTTTTGGGGTGGGAATAGTAATTGGTTTTATGTGAGCTCTACTCAAGCATCTTGCCCTGTACTAAAGAAAAGTTACTGCACCTGTACAAGAGAAAACACACAGGACACCCTAACCTCAACAACGCAAAGCTGACACTGGTTGAGAATGGACACACTATTCCTCCTGTGGTCTGCTGTCAGGCCATGAGTCAAGGCCCAGGAGGGCATTTGCCCTTCACCCCCATGGTGGTCCCCATCTCAGGTGGAATGTGCTTTCCCACCCCTTGAATTTGAGCTTTACCACGTGACTTTCTTTGGCCATTGGAATGTTAAGGGTACAACATGATGAGATGCTTCATCTTTTTTTTTTTTTTTTTTTTTTTTTTTTTGTGGTACCGGGGATTGAACGCAGGGGCGTTCTACCTCCGCGCTACGCCCCCGGCCCTATTTTTTATACTTTATTTTGAAACCGGGTCTCACGAAGTTGCGGAGGTTCTCACTAAGGAGAGAGAGAGAAAGAGACAGAGAGAGAGAGAGCTGAGGCTGGCCACGAACCCGGATCCTCCGGTCTCCGCCTCCCAAGTACTGGGATTACAAGCGTGTGCCACCACGCCCGGCTGAGATGCTTCATCTTTGCCTACACAGTCGGGCTTGCTCTCTTGTACTTTCCTGCAGCTATGATAACATCTGGGGATAGTCATTGCCTCTCTAGTCTGCATGCCAGCCTGAGACATGTGGGGTAGAGCCATCCAAGACAACCCATAAACCTGCTTCTGGAATAAGAGCTGTCCAGCCACCTACAGATGCATGGGCAAAAAATAGCTTTTATTGCTAACTGCCACTAAAATGTTGTGGTATCTTTCATGCAGAAAAAATTGACTTTTAGAGAAATCCATACTAAGAGGTGGGTAGTGCCATACATAAAAAATATGGCACCGGTGTGGTGGTGCACACTTGTAATCTCAGTACTTGGGAGGCTGAGACAGGAGGATCACAGGTTCATGGCCAGCCTCAGCTACTTAGTGAGACCCTTCACAACTTAGTGAGACCCTGTTTCAAAATAAAGAATAAAACATAGGGCTGGGGGTGTAGCTCAGAGGTAGAAGCCCCTGGGTTCAATCCCCAGTACCACAAATAATAATAATAATAATAATAATAATAATAATATGGCATTTGATTTAAGTCTTTGTAGAGGGATGATAGTGAATTTCTGCACAAAATTGAAATAATAGCAATCTGGTTTTTAGTGACAAAAACACTGATAAAATTATTGCCTCTGGAGTGAAAAAAATGTATCAAATGAACCTGCAGTGTTGTTTTGAGTCTAGAAAAGGACTGCAAGATTTACTGAAAGAATATAGAGGGAAAATAAAGAGCCCAGAAATTTTAAGTTTAAAATATAAAATAAAGGGAATGAACCCACAAATGTCTGATTCACTCCAGGTACCCATAAATAGAATGACTTAAAAATAATTGTGGGTGTGGCTTTGGTAATTGGAGTTGACGGGAATCAAATACATAAAAATCCACAAAGACTATTTTTAGAATTTTATTGGTGCAATATGATTATATATTTTAGTGAGATTCAGAGTGATACATTCATATACGCATACATAACATCTCTTGGAGTGGTTCCCTCCTAATCCCATCCTGCTACCCCCCTCACCAGCTTGGAACAAAAATGACTGGCTGTTTGAGATGTAAAAGACCTCTCCAACTTTCTACAGGAAGGAATATATACATTTAATTAATGATACAAATTTCTCCCAAGTACTGTTTTAGTGGTTTCCAACTAATTTTGATGTGTTGTGTTTTCGTTTTCATTCAGTTCAAATTATCTTATACCTTTTTTCTAATTCCTCTTACCCATAGGTTATAGAGAAGTTTACAAACATTAGAGAATTTTCCAGGTAGTTTATTTATTTTGGTACTGGGGATTAAACCCCGGGGAATTCTACCTATGAGCTACACCACATGCCCAATTTATTTTTTATTTTGAAACAGGGTCTTACTAAGTTGCTGAGGCTGGCTTCAAATCTGTGGTCCTCCTGTCTCAGCTGGCCAAGTACTGGGATTAGAGGTCTGAGCCACTGTATCTAGCTTCTAGGTAGCTTTTTGTTATTGTTTTGTAATTTAAGTCCATCGTAGTCAGAGATCATACTTTGTATAACTTGAACGATTTAAATTTATGTAGGTTTTCTTTCATATTCAGGGCATGGACTACCATGATAAATGTGTTTTGGGGGGACACATAGAGATATATTTAGGGAAGTGGGGGTACAATTTGTGAGAAGACTGTGATAAAGGGTGACATTCCAGAGAAAGGCTCTGGAATGCTCCTTTTCTGAAAGTAGAAAGCATCTTGATAAATGTTTTATTGATGAGAAAAATGTGTATTTTTAGGTGGAACATTCTATATAAATCAATTAGGTCAAGTTAGTTATTGTGGTATTTCATCTTTTATATTTATAATTTTCCATTTATCTTGTTCTATAACATTTTTTGGAGAAAATGTTAAAATTTCTGACTATAATTGTGGCTTGATCTATTTATACTTTTTCTTTCAGTTTTTGTTTCAGGTATTTTGAAGCTCTGATTAGGTACATAAATATTTAGAATTGTTATTCCCCTTTGATGAAGTGACTTCTTTATCATTATGAAATGAGTTTCTTTGTCCCTGGTAATATTCATTATTTAGAAATATGCTTTGTCTGATAGTAAGTGAGATTCTCCAGTTTTCTTTCAATTAATGTTCTTGTGGTATATCTTTACACATATTTTAATTTTTAACCTGCATTTTCATATTTAAAGTGTATTTTTATAGGCAACATATAGTTTTTTTAAGTTGAAACTAACACTCTTTACCTTTTAATGGAGTATTTTGACCCCATATATTTAAGGTAACAATTAGGTTTCAGTGTAAGATCTTGTGATTTGCTTTCTATTTGACTCTTCTGTTCTTTCTGTTTCTTTTTTATCTATTTTATTTTGGATTATTTGAATACTTCTTGGTTTAATTTTATCTCCTTTTTATATTATTAGCCATAAAACTTTTAAAATTATTTTAGTGGTTTCTTTGAGTTTATTTATTTTTAATGTCAGTATCAACTTTTAAGTGATGCTACACCATTTCACATTTTTCTTACATTCTAGATATGAGTCCTCTGTCAGAGGGGTAGCTGGCAAAAATCTTCTCCCATTCTGTCGGCTCTCTGTTGAGGTTCTTGATTGTTTCCTTTGCTGCACAAAAACTCTTTAGTTTAATGCAATC
>PVJS01059851.1:0-11402 GCA_004027185.1 Glis glis
TCACTAAGTAGAGAGAGAGAGAGAGAGAGAGAGAGAGAGAGAGAGAGACAGGGAGAGAGAGAGAGAGATAGAGAGAGCTGAGGCTGGCCATGAACCCGGATCCTCTGGTCTCCGCCTCCCAAAGTACTGGGATTACAAGCGTGCGCCACCACGCCCGGCGCAAGACTCTGATTTTGATGTCATGCTCTTGTCCTGGTTTCTGTACAAGGTCTCACCCAATCATAAATCACTTATAGAATGTAATGTCTGAAAATTGTCTCTCCTGAAACAATTTTCTTCTCTCAGAGGGAAAGATTTCTAGTTCATTTCATTTCCCTTTATGACCTGGCTGCTGGGACACTCAGGCCAAATCTGACACTGGTGCTGGTGCCTATGTTAATCTTGGGAGCATATTTACTTTCACTCTTTTTGTGGTTTGGATGGTCTAGTTCCAAGCCAGTTCTAGTTCCCTATGTTTACTGAATCTTTTATCATGTCATCTTAATTCTTTCTCCAGAAAAAAGCGGAGTATGAATACACACAAATAATTATGTTCCTGTCTTCTCTTTGTTCCATGTGAATCTGTACCCTGTTGTACGTTGTCTTGACATATTCTCAGGTCTTTGTACTGTATGCTCTTATCTTTTGTCTCTGCAGGTAGGAGCTTGACCAGTGAGTGTTAGTGTTTCTGGGTGAGGGCCTGGGATGGTTAAAGTAGAAGTGAGGTGCTGGAAGAAGTGGAAGAGACCCCTTAAGACTCAGAGCCCATGGCTGAGTTGGGCTCTGCTGTACTGATAAAAAATCCACAGACTGACCATAGGTCTGGATCTATTTGTAAAATGAAAGAATGAATGAACAAATTAATGAATGAATGCTTGTCTGAGCCAAGAGATTCTTCTCATAGGAGAGAAGGCAAGGGCTGTTTGGCAGAAATCCCTATCCTCAGGCCACAGAGGGGACTGAAGGTCACCAAGGGCCCAGCGGAGTCCAAGCTCTCCGCCCATCCTTGCCAGGCGGGAACATGCCTCACCTGCACTGTGTGCCACAGAACTGGGTCAGTGTGCTGGGCACCAGAGGACAGAGGGTGTGAGGAGGAGAAGGAGGGCGAGAGGAGGGAAGCTACTTGCATGTCTCTGCTGCCTTTCTCTTCTCCTCCCTCTAGAGGGGGAATACTAGGGATGCTAGCCTATAAGGGCTGTGGGGAGAAATGGTCTCCAAATGCAGCTCTGTTTTCACTTGTAATCTCCTTTCAACTCCCACCAACTTCTCTTTCCCTCCCTTCCTGGTCTCTCTCCTGTCTATCTCAAAGCCTCTGCATGCTCATTTTCTTTGCCTTTCTCTCTGCTGTCTCAATCTCTGTCTCTCTCTCTCTTTCTCTCTCTCACCCTCTCCCAGACCCCTATGAGAGAAGCTCTGTAGATTCCCCCTTCTGCTCCATCTGCCCAGGACTCCAGAGTTAGCTCAGAGCAGGAAACACCGGCTCCAGAGCTCAGGGGCATTCCCACCTCCCAAACTGACCTGTGTCCAAACCTGGACTTTACTTCTAATCCCAGTGGCCTTGCCGACATCAGTTGGGCTAATTTTTTTCCTGTAATTAAAAGGGAGCCCCCCCCCATTCCACCTCTAATCCCAGATAATTAGCTCTCTGATTGCCAGTGCTGGGCAGGAAACCCCGTGTTTGGAGAGGGATTTTGGACAGACAGATTAGGCAAACACTGTGCAGGAAGCTACACTGGGAAAACAGGCCGTTCTCAAAGTTTGTTGTTAAAAGAGATTTGGGTGGGCAAAAGGGCCTGGTTCCCTCCAGGTGGTCTGAGCTGCCGCTGACCCCACGGGGCTCTCCAACTAATGGGCAGCTTGTCTTGGCTTTCAGCATCCTCCCCAGGTGGACCCTGTGGTGGGCTCTCTCCAGCATGACAGCAGAGGGTGTTCTCAGGGGGCGTGTCCCTTCCGGCTTGCAGAGAGCCTGGGAGGGAGGACAGTCTCTTAGATGTTCCCTCCTACCTGCTGGCTTGATGATGGCCAAAGGTTATCAAAATATGAAGAGCGACAATAAAATTACCATGATCTTTCCAACCCAGGGAGCGGGAGTAGTGTTAGGAAAATGGGGAAGTCCCTGTCCTGAAGGCTTTGGGGACAACTCCTTGGAGCCCTGTGCAAGGAGCCCTAGGCAAGGCTGCCTGCCACGCGTTGATGTAACAGGCTCTGCATTACCATCTGCTTTGCTGAGGTGTGCTCCGGTAATGACATATTTTGTTTGTTTCTGCCACTCAATTTTCCTTCCATGATCCTCATAATCAAACTGGGGCAACAGGTGTCCTCTTACAGAAGAGGAAACTGAGTCCCACAGAAAGTACATGACTCCCTCAATGTCATAAAACAAACCCCTGCAGAACTGAGGACCAAGTGCCCAGTTCCAGGCAAATGGCTCTCCCATGCCCTCTGCACAATCCTATGTCCTCCAGTTCCTAGTTCCCTATGTCACGAGAGTTTGGGTATTTAGGGCACTGGAGTGATAGGAGATTTAGGAGCTTTTGGACCTGATGGCCAAGGGCTGGTGGACTCCTCCATGGGACTCTGGGGGCCCATTTCCACCTTGATGGTCTCCTAGATTTCTTGCTGAAATGGACTGGGGCTGGTGTTCTCAGGCCCCTAAATAACTGGACTTAGTCAGCACCCTGATGCTGCTTCCTCTTCTTCCTGGACTACTAGGAGCTGTAAGATTAGCTCACTCTGGTTCCCAGAGAGGAATGGGCAGGAACTACAGCTAGGAGCTGGTAGGTGCATGGGGGGACCTGTGCTCTCAGAGTCGGGGAGGAGCAGCAGGGGCTGGCACCTGGGGGATTTACCCAGTCTGCTGGTAGAGGCGCCTGGCCCTGCTCCCCCATTGTGGCTCCTCCAATGAGCTCAGAGGACAGGGGATGGAGCCAGGCGGTGGATGGATTCCAGATGGGCTATCAGGTTTGCCCACAGTCGACTGTAAGGCTCCTCTGGTCTCGGCAGCTCCCTCAGCTCTGATTCAGCTGCCCGGCAAAGGCCTGCTATGGAATGCCAGTGAAACCCAACCCGCCCTCCTGCCAGTTCCCCCTCCACCTCTCTGCTACCAGGGACAGCACATTTCTTCCCTGTCCCTTCTCTCCTTCAATAGCACAAAACCCCCCAGAAGTAGAGAGAGTTGGAGCTGGGAATTTGGCTGACAGCTGGGCCTCTGGCTCTGGAGCTCTGATCTGTTTTCCCCTGGGAAGAAGTAGCTGTATAAGGTTCTGGGTTCAAGTTCTGAATACTTGAGAACAAAGTATGTTCATGGGGAGCCGGGGTGGGAGTGGGGGTGGGGCAGAAACTCTCTGTGTTCCTCTGATGACCAGATCTGTCTAGCTGGCAGTGAGTCAGGCATGGGAGGGAGGAAAGGAGGATGGAGAACACAGAGTGAGGTAGAACCGGGCAGCCAGGTATCTGACAGCACCACAGTATCTCATGGCCCCATGCCCGGCTCCCATCTCTTTCAACCTGCCCAACAGGCTAGAGGAAAGTCCAACTTTCTTTATCCCCATCCTGCAGATGAATATACTGAGGCTCTGGAAGGTTCAGAGCACAGATCTTGGTTTGCTAAATCTTTCCTTAAACATTTGTGAGGCCCTACTATGTGCCGGAGATAGTGCTTAGCTTTAGGGGCATAGATACTAACACAACACGTATCATGCCGTAGGAGCCAGGGCTGTTTTCCCAAGTCACATAATTAATAGATTAATTATTCTCAAGAAAGGCCCAATGGGGCTTATAATATAATAAACTTTCACACATCCTCACCCTTTCACTGCTGTTTAAACAAGATCAGTTCATTTCTGCCTGGTAGAGAAAGGAAGGAATTCTTGCAAGTGGCATGAGGGGGTCACACCAGGATTTTCTGTCTGATGTAATGTGTCTCCGTTTCACCTTTGTTATCAAGGTTTTGCTCTATCGTGATTTGATTTTGGAGTCTCCAGAACCTTCCGCCATGGCCTCCTCCACCCAGAGCTGGTGCTCCTAGTCTCTCGGGGGTCTGCCCTAGGTCGTTTGTTAATGACTGGCAGGCCTGAGGTGATGCTGCCCTGCCAGGGTTGATTAGTTGGGCTGAAATTTGCATTTTGCTTCAGAAAAACAGTTTGGGATCTCTGGCAGAGAGCAGCAGGATTCCAGCTTCAATAGAGAATGCCCTGGAGGCCAAGCATTTGAATGAACCATGGACCACTGAAGCCTTTCCTCCCTTCCTCAAGCCCCTTCTCACCTCTCCCCTTACCCCACAGGCTGGCTGGCTGCAGCAGGGCGCTCTGAATGTGCTTGCAGAAGAAAAGCCTTTTTTTTTTTTTGCTTCTTCAAAGAAGATGCGAAGTTCCCTCCAGCCTCTCTGGAGAATCAGCCAGGGAACAGTCTGTCTCAAAATGCCATTAAAACATCTCTCAAATTAAAACCAGTTCTGGATCATGCAAGCTGGAGAGAGTGGTTGGGCCACGTGTGAAGGGTGGTCTTTGAGTACCTGCAGTGGTGAACAAGTGTTCAAGGCCCTGGCCCAGGGCTTAGGTACCTGGCTCTGTTCTGTGATGTGTCCTGGGGCAAGACATTCAGCCTGTCTGAGCCTCAGTCTCACCCCGTTAATAAAATAAATAAAATGATTTTTCTCCTCCCTTCTTGATTTCAATGCGCTGTAGCGAGGAGCGGCCCTGTTATTCTGAGAGATAATGTTCTCGGTTCTCATCACGTGCCGTCTCCCGAGCCTCCCGCCCCTGCCCTTCCTCTCCCCACAGTCATGGTGCTATTTAAAGTTGAGGCTTCCAGCCAAAATCTGTACTTTATTAATTACGCGTCAACTACTCTGTGTAATGTTTAATGCGTTTTCCAGATTGTATCAAATCCGCAGAGAAAGGAGGAGTCTGATGCAGCCTGGGTGCCTGGCAGCGTGGGTGCTGGGAGGGGATGGGGATCAGGGGCCAGCCTGGGGCCACCTCGAGGTGGTCTCTCCCGTTCTCTGTTCTGGAGTCTCTGTTCAGGCCCAGCCCAAATCCTGTGTGCAGCTCCCTATTTCAGGAGCACACAGCGCCCTGTGCAGAAGCATAGCACCCTGATGGGAAGAGAGAAACCTGCCTCATTAGGAAAGGCCAAAGGGCTCAGGACAACTGAGCCCATTAGCAGGGAGGGCAGAAGGCTGAGGGTGGTTTGGAAATGTGGCTCAGTGATATGCCAAGGGAAGGCTGGAGATGATACTGACCATCTGTTCTTCTCCAAAGAGAAGATAGAAATAGCATTTGTATTGGAGAAGGAAAGATGTGAGGGAGCCCCGGGTGTTATATTCCTGCCTGCTAGGTTTCTAGGGCTATTTCTAGCTGTGTGATTTGAGCAAATCCTTCAGATCCTCTGGGCCTCAGTTTACTGATCTGTAAAATTAGCATTTTCTTAAAATGAAGCCAGAGGGCCTTTCTAGCATTAGCTTCTTTCTGGGAGGAGATTGCAAGGAGAAGCAGGACCTCTTGAGGAAGCGCAAAGATGAATTCAGCATGCTTCCTGCCTTCCAGGAGACCACAGTCAGGCAGGGAGGGCAGGAAACAGCATATGAAGTAAAAATAATAGCAAGAGGCACTGTGTTATTTACCCATAGGAAGACATTAAACGCCCATGACAGCCCTGTGAGGTAGACCTTACTATTATTGCTATGGTTCTGATGAAGAAGAATGAGGCACAGAGGTTAAGATGCTTGTCCAAAGCCACATTCCTGGTAAATGGATGGAGCTGGGGGTTTTTGTTTCTTTCTTTCTTTTTTGTGGTACTGGGGATCGAGACCAGGGGCGCTCTACCTTTGAGCTACTCCCAAGTCCTTTTACTCTTTATTTTGAAACAGTGTCTTGCTAAGTTACCATGCTCTGGCTTCGAACCTGCAATCCTCCTGTCTTAGCTTCCCGTGTATTGGCATTACAGGTGTGTGCCATCATGCCCAGTTCAGAGTCAGATTTGTTTGTGGGTTTTCTTTTGGAGATAGAACCCAGGGGCAGTCTACCACTGAGCTACACCTCCAGCCATCGTTATTATTATTATTATTATTATTATTGAAACAGGGTCTAAGTTGCTGAGGTTGGCCTCAAACCTACAATCCTCCTGTCTTAGCCTCCTAAGTACTAGGATTACAGGTGTGTGCTACCACACCTGGCTAGAGCCAGGTTTTGAAGTCAGGGAGGCCCACTCCAATGTCTGTGCCATTGACCACTGTGCATACCACCTTGGGGAAAGGACTATAAGAAGTTGACATACAAGCCGGGCGTGGTGGCGCACGCTTGTAATCCCAATACTTTGGGAGGCGGAGACCGGAGGATCCGGGTTAGCGGCCAGCCTCAACTCTCTCTTTCTCTCTCTCTACTTAGTGAGGCCCTCCGCAACTTTGTGAGACCCGGTTTCAAAATAAAGTATAAAAAATAGGGCTGGGGGTGTAGTGCGGAGGTAGAACGCCCCTGGGTTCAATCCCCGGTACCGCAAAAAAAAAAAAAAAATGTGGATGTTAACTCCGAAGAGGCAGGACAGGAGCCAGCCCAAGTTCAGGATCAGATCATAAAAGTCTCCAGATCACAGGTGTGAAGCCAGCCTCCACAACTTAGTGAGGCTGTCAGCAACTTAATGAGCCGCCCCTGTTTCAAAATAAAAAATAAAATAGGGCTGGGGGTGTCCTCCAGGGGTGGGTCAGGGAGGCGGGAAGGGGAACTGGCTGGTGGGAGATCAGAAGACAGACAGACAGACAGACAGACAGAAAGACAGACAGACAGACAGAAAGACAGGCAGGATTCAGCTATGAACGGAACATGGAAAATGAGAGCAAGGGAAAGTGGGCATCTGTTCCTGGAATGGTTGATGAGAGATGTGAACCTGTGGCCCAAGGGGCCTGGGGTGGGGTCTGTAAACCATGCACATTAGGGGTGAAACAGAGAAGCCGACTGAACATCTACAGTTCGACTTAGCCATTGCTTCCCTGGGAAGACGTTTCTAACCCCCTCTTTCCCCAATAGCACTGATTCCCCAGTTACAGGTTCTCACTCCACTTAAGGGATTTTACACATCTCTTGAGCACGGGCCACTACAGTAAAAAGCAGCGACTTGTACAACGACTCGCTGGTGTCCTTCCCCCTAGTCATCCTGTGGGTTCAGTCCCGTATCCCCAGTGCCTCACGCAGTGCGCAGGATGTCGATGCGCAGCGCACGCTTGCTATCTGGATGCACGTGCTCTGCCTCGGGGTGGATGCCCTTCTCTCACCCTTGGATGTCGGCTTCCTGCCTTCTCATCACCACTTCCCCAGGGGCCAGGCCTCCCCCGCGTGCAGGGAGGCAGCTGTATTCATATGTTCACCTGTCCACTCTCCCCACACTTATGGGTTCTGACACTTCTGTACAGTGCTGCCGGGTGGCAATAATGAACAGCTTAGCATGGAAATTGGCTTGAGCTGGAGGGGGCTGGTGTGTGCTGTGCGATTAGACAGCGCTCCGGTAGGGGACACCTTCAGCCCTGCAGGCTCCGGTGGGAGAGGAGATCTTGGACTTCCTGTCAAGTGAGCCCTTCCCAGTCGACCCACCGCTTCCATGTCTTTGCTCCCCCAAACTCCCTTCTGCTCCATCACCACCAGCATCTACCTGAGGAGGGGAAGAGGGATGAACAAAGATTTCTATCCCCCCCTCCCCAGAATCCTTCTCAGGACTGTGAAGTTCCTGTCTCCCCTGCCCCAGTGCAAAAAAGCTAAGAGAGTACAGCCGGGGTTCCCTCTTCTCCCTCTAATAAGGGGGTTCACCACCAGTTGCCTCTTGGAGTCACCTTCCTTTGAGGGTCAGTTCCAGACATTGTCTAAGAAATATTTTTGAGACTATGCACCAATAAAAGTATTAAAAAAAGAGAAGCCGGGCGTGGTGGTGCACACTTGTAATCCCAGTACTTGGGAGGCTGAGACTGGAGGATCCGGGTTTGCGGCCAGCCTCAGCTACTTAGTGAGGCCTTTGCAACTTAGTGAGACCCTGTTTCAAAATAAAAAGAATAAAAAATAGGGCTGGCGGTGTAGCTCGGAGGTAGAATGCCCCTGGGTTCAATCCCTGGTATCACAAAAAAAAAAAAAAAAAAGAGAGAGAGAGAGAGAGAGAAATATTTTTCCTAAATCCCCATGGGATTTGGAGGGACAAGGACAAATGAGAGTATCTGCTGTTCTTAGAAGTGGCATCATTTGGTTTCTTAGAAAACAAGGGCGGGGATCATCTTTGAAGAGCCCTAAGGACAGGAACAGGAATGCAAAGCCCTTTTTAGGGCCTAGAGTGGAGAGGTGGTACTCCCTTCATGCAGGTCTCCCACCCAGCCCGCCTTGCCCTCGGATCTCCGGGTGTCAGTGGGCAGCGGCCCTGGGGCGGAGGAGGGAGCTCCTGAGGACGCACTTAGCAGGCACTGCCTGACTCTAGCGGCACTAATGGATTCTGTTATCTCGCAGGGACCCTTGTCTGCAGATCGGCAAAGCGGAAGGAGGTGGCAGGTTAAAAATACTCTGTTAGCAAAGAGGCTTAGGCGGGGCTGTGCCACAGGAATTATAGTGATGAGAGGCCTCTGGGGCAGGAACCAAAGCTGCTGGACCCTCAGCTTCTCTTCTGCCTCCAATTTGAATTTGCCCCGATGATTGACAAAGGACTTTGGAGATGAAGGGATTAATTTTCCTCTTTTATAAGGTCCGCACGGCTATATATTGGGTCGCCTGGCCCTCCTTCCTCCTTAGCCTGATGATCAGGCATCACTGATATGCTAGAGGCATTTGGGGTGTAGGTGGGGGGATTGCCCAAGCTTTGATTCATTTTGTAGCTCATATTCTCTTACCCAGAAAACAGAACTGGGTCCCAGATGGGAGGAAATAATAATACCCTACATTTGGAGAATGTTTTTATTGCCTCTGAAGTGTTTCCACATACAATGCCTCACTGCAGCCTCATAACATGCCTGTGGGGTAAGAATTATTACCCCAGTTTTGCATTTGGGGGAACAAAGCTCTGAAAGTTAATGGGACTTGCCTATGGTCACATATTTAGGAAGAGGCAGGGTGGACTTCTCTGAGAATTTTCTGATTTCTCGTCCAGGGCTCACCTTGGATCCTGCATTCTCTCAACCTCTCTGCTCCCCTTAATCCTCCAGGGAAAACCCCATCATGCTCTCTCACTAGCCAAGGGCGAACCCGCATTCAACTTTCTGTGTCTAAGAAGCCCACATAGGCCCGAGTGCCCCCACTTGGTCCAGAGCTAGCCAAGGGTTGGTTCAGCACTAAATTGGTGATGGGGTCATTTGTTTCCACTCCTGCAGGACTGGGAGGGAAGCTCATAGCTGTGACATCCCTGCTTCGGATGAGAATAGCCAGCCCAGGACTGAGAGGAACCTCAAGCCTTCCGGCGGGACTTTATCCTCTCCCACACGGGCCAGGGGATTTGGGTCTCATTATTTTTTTTTTTAATTTTTGTGATACTGGGGATTGAACCCAGCGGGGGTTCTACCACTTAGCTACAACCCCAGCCCTTTTTATTTTTTATTTTGAAAAAGGTCTTGCTAAGTTACTGCAGACTGGACTTGAACCTGTGATCCACCTGTCTTAGCCTCCCAAGTACTGGGGTCACAGGCATGTGCCACCACACCCGACTTGGGTCTCATTTCTTGACCAGACAGAACAAAAATTCTACAACGCCCATTGGCGAACTGGTCCAGGGCTTACTTCTCTCTCCTGCTCAGAAAAGTTCCCCTAAGGTTGACTTCCTGCCACAGCCAAAGGCCATTTCTTTGCACAGATAAACTGAAGGTTACTTCCTATGAGGGTGCAGCCCCCTCTCAAATGATCTAAGGAACAAGGACTCTAAAAAGGGACCAACATCTATGCCATTTTCTCCTACACACACACACACACAAAAATGGTAAGGGCACATTATGTTTCTCACGTGGAACATATGGCATAGAAAGAAATCAACCATAAATATTGAGGTTTTGAAAGAGCGAGAAAAGATATCGTGACTGGTTGGGAATGTCAGCTATTGGTCACTGGGCTTCCACTCTGAGTCTTGGACTTGCTATGACATCTTCTTTCCTTGGGATCTCTGGCGTGGGTGGCTTCCCTAAGAGCAGGGTTGGAAGTGAAGCAGCCAACTGGTGAGCACAGAGGGGAGAGCGGGGACTCCAAAAGACAAAAAGACACGATTATGAACCTGCAGGGCCAGGGTGGAACGCACCCATCACTGCCGATACTGTCAAACGCCTCTTGTGCAAGATATGGTGCAAGGTGCAGGGAGTTGACTGTGATCAGGTCCTTGTTCCCAGCAACTCGCATGGACAGGGAGTGATTCAGAGGCCTATGAGGCGCAGTGACAAAGGTACATGTGGCCATCTGGAAAGTGAGTTAGAAAGAATGAAGAAAATGAAGTCCATGGAAAGGGAAATCCACAAATATTACACAAGGAGATTTGCAAAGAGCCCAAAATGCGGGCTTTGTGCATTGACACAGAATTAACTAAAGGCAGGAGGGGGCTATGGAGTCTGAGAAGAGCGCAGGACACATATTGCAAGGAACATAGGAGAAAGTCTCTTTCAGTTTCTAAATAGATGGATTCTTAGCCTCTGGCTCTGTCCCTTACACCTCCCTGAGCTCACTCACAGCATCCTCCCTCCTCACCCCGAGCCCCACAGTTCCCAGCACACTGCAATTCTGAATAGCGCTGCTGCAGCTCTGCACCTGAGTCTGCACCTGGGGCTACTGAACCAGAGAGGGAGTTCCCAAAATAGCGGAGGAGCTTGGGGCTACGTTGGAATGTGTGTGCTGACTCCCTGCATTTCTAGGTCGCTGGGGATCGGCATCAACTAGACAAAGGAAATCCACGTACGATTTCCAAGCTTCAAGCCTCTCTGTGCCGAATTTTAACCTCCTTCTCTCACTAAATCTTGGCCCAGAACTCCTAATGGAGACTGCACCGAGTGGTTGAGGGTTTTGTGGAGTTCCTGAAAGCAAAGGACTCAGAGGAAGAAAGGAACAGGCAGGAAGAGGAGGACAACAGGAGAGTCTGCACCCTCTCCCCCACACCCCCTCAGCAAAGTGAGCCGCTAATGCATTAATTAACTAAGTAGTTTTGAATGTACTCCATTGCACCTCATTGTCTGCAGCTGCCATTCCCTGGAGGAGCCATAATATACTCAGTGCACACTATATAATTAAATAGCAACACATGTGTCCCCTGCCCAGTGCTGGGATGCGTATTTACTTGTGTTAATGAGAACTGGCATGGCCTCACCGAGAAGCCCACAGAGCCAGGAGGGGATGAGCCGCAGTCTCCTGAAGTTGAGGTGCATGCACCCCAGTCTCCCACTTGCCCTGTTTTCCCACCACCTCCTCCCCACCTTCTGCCCCTGGAAGGGCATC
>PVJS01059852.1:0-11403 GCA_004027185.1 Glis glis
GAGGGCCTCACTAAGGAGAGAGAGAGAGAGAGAGAGAGAGAGAGAGAGAGAGATAGGGAGAGAGAGAGAGAGAGCTGAGGCTGGCCGCGAACCAGGATCCTCCGGTCTCTGCCTCCCAAAGTACTGGGATTACAAGCGTGCACCACCACGCCCAGCTCCCAGTCCTATTTTATTTTATTTTTTTAAATTTTGAAACAAGGTCTCACTATTTTGCTGAGGGCTTTGCTAAATTGCTGGGGCTGGCCTCAAATCTGTGATCCTCCTGTCTCAGCCTCCCAAGTACTGGAGTTACAGGTGTGTTTTGATACATGTATACATTGTATAATATTTAAATAAGGTTAGACATATCATTTCCTCACACATTTGTTATTTATGATGAAAATTCTTTCTTCTAGCTTTTTAAAAATATGCAATACATAATTGCTATCTGTAGCCACTCTACTATACAGTAGCACACACAACTCTTGCTATTATACATTTGTAACTTAGGACCCATTGATCAGCCTCTCTCTATTCTGTACTTCCTAGTCTCCCCAGTCTCCAGTAACCACCATTCTACTCTCGACTTCTTATGAGATCAATGTTTTTAGATTCCACATATGAGTGAGATCATGTGGTACTTGTCTTTCTGCATCTGGCTTATTTTACTTAATGTAACAATTTCCAGTTCCATCCAGTTGTCATAAATGACAGGATTTCATTCTTTTTATGGCTGAATAGTATTCCATTGTCCATACTTACCACATTTTCTTTATTAATTCATCAACTAATGGACATTTGGAAAGTTTCCATCTCTTAACTGTTGGGAATAGTGCTCCCATAAAGATGGGAGTGCAGATATTCTCTTCAACATATTGATTTCATTTCTTTTGGATAAATATTCAGTGGTATTATAGCTGGATCATATTTCTATTTTCAGTTTCTTGAGGAACTTCCAACTGTTTTCCCTAAGGGCTGTACTAAATTACATTTCCACCAACAGTGTACAGGGGTTCCCTCTTCTCCCCACCCTTGCCGATATTTATCCTTAGTCTTTTAGATAAAAGCCATTCTCATTGGAGTGAGGTGATAATCTCATTATGGTTTTGATACACATTTTTCTGATAATTTTTGATGTTGAACATTTTTTTCATATACCTATTGGCCATTGTATGTTCTCTTTTAAGAAATGTCTATTTATATCTATCAAGTTACTTATTTGGGGGGATTTGTTTGCTATTGAGTTTTTTAGTTCCTTATCATTCTGGATATTAACTCCTTGTCAAGAGTATAGTTTGCAAATATTCTCTCCCATTCAGTGGGTTGTCTCTTCACTCTGACAGTTGTTTACTTTGCTGTGCCTAAACTTTTTTTTGTTTGACATAATCCCACTTGTTGACTTCTGATTTTGTTTCCTATGGTTTAGCAAAAAAAAAAAAAAATCCATTCCAATGTCCTACAGCATTTCCCCTAAGTTTTCTTCTAGTTGTTTCATCGTTTCAGGTCTTATGTTTGATTCCTTAATTTACTTTGAATTGTTTTTGCAACTGGTGAAAGATAAGTATCCCCATGAGAAGCTTGAAACTAGACCTCTAATTTTCCACCCCCAGCCCTATTTTTTTATTCTTTATTTTGAAACAGGGTCTCACTAAGTTGCGGAGGGTCTCACTAAGTAGCTGAGGCTGGCCGCGAACCTGGATCCTCCGGTCTCAGTCTCCCAAGTACTGGGATTACAAGCATGCGCCACAATGCCTGGATAGCTTTGTAGTATATTTTGAAGACAATGAACAGGTGTGTATGCATGTGTGCACAGGCCTGTGCACATACACACATCACATGGCATTGTAGTTGGTGTGTTAGCTTTCTTTATTTTTCTTTTCTTTTCTTTTTTTCTTGGCACTGGGTACTGAGGATTGAACCCAGGGGTATTCTACATCTAAACTAGAACCCCAATCCTTTTTTTAAAAAATAGGGTCTTGCCAAGTTGCTGAGGCTGGTCTTGAGATCCTCCTATCTCCACCTCCTAAGTACTGGGATTACAGGCATGCGCCACTATGCCTGGTGGTATGTTAGCTTTCTGTTAATGTAATGAATATCTGAGATAACCAACCTATAAATAAGTTGGCTCTGCTCCTTTTAGGCCAATGGTGAGGTAGCTCCTACAGTGGGGAGCATGTGTCAGAGAAAGCTGCTCACCTCATGGAGTCCAGGAAGTAAGGAGAGAAGGGAAGAGACAATATTACCAAAACCCTCTTTGAGGGCATGCCTCCAATGAGTAGAGATCTCCCTCTAGGCCCCATCTCCTAAAGGTTCCACCACCTCCCAATAGTGCCTTCTGCGAGGGACCAGACCCTTAACACACAGGGCTTTGGGGGACATTATCCAAGCCAAATTGGGGGGTGGCAGACAATAAAAACCACTACAAGTTATAAACAGCTCAGTGCAGATAATTCGAGGGGTGAAATGATAGCACTACTTCAGCTTAGGGAGTCGGAAAGCCTTTCTGTGGCAGTGACACTTGAAGTAGAAACTGACATAAAAGAACCAGCTCTTAAACACACTGCTTCTGGGCAGACAGCAGATTTCTGTGAAAGGCCAGAGAAGTAGCTGGGACATGGTCGTTAAGTGACTCTTGGAGACGTCAAACAAGAGGAACAGTGGTTTGGACTAGACTGTGTAAGTCCAAATGGAGAAAGGTACAGGCAGAACCCATAGGACTTGCAGAAGGGTTTGATGTAGGAGCATGAGTCTTAGATTTTTATCTTGAGTAAAAGGGCTGATTGTGGTGCCATTTTCTTCAAAAAAGCAAACTGACAGACAAAATCAAGCATGCCATTTTGGGCTAAGTTTGAGCCATCTTTTAGATGATGTAAAATGACAAGTAGGCAGTGGGGTACAAGAATTGAAAGTGTTGGGAGAGGTCAGAGCATGAGCTGGAGAATTGGGAACCAATAGCAGTGAATGAGTGTGGACAAAGAAGTCAAGGGGTCAGGAGAGACCCCTGGGGCTCTCTAATCTTTTGAAGACTAGGAGGGGGAAAGGAGCTAGAAAAAGAAGCTACTAGTGATCAGGAATGTAAGGGAAAGCCATTCAGTAAGTCTTTACCCTGAGTGAGGTCACATGGTAGTCATTTATATAGATTAACCATTTCAATCTTCAATTCAACTTCTTCAACTAGTTAGAAAATGAAGTTTGGCCCTAGGCTGTCTCTGTTGTAACCCAAGCCTTGCTACTTGCCAGCATGTGACCATGGGCAGATCAGTTAACCTCTCTGTGACTCAGTTTCTTCAACTGTAAAAATAGAGTTATAAAAATATCTGCCTCATACGCTTGGTGGTTGGAATAAATGAAATTATATATATATATATATATATATATATGTATACACACATATATGAATAAACATATACATATATGTTCCCCTAGAACAGTGCCTAATACATATTAATCACCCAATAAATGTGCACTGGCAATTGCCAAATGGGTATAATCATCTGTATTTAACACTTCAGTGGGGCTTAGAGAAGTTTGTGTACTCGAGTGTCACAGACAGAGTGCATGTTGAAGCCAGGGTCAAAACAACTCTGATCCCAAAAGTTGTAATTTTTCTCCTTTCCCCTCATTTAAGCCCTTTAAAATAATAATAAGCTGACTCCTAACCAGACCATCATTTTTTTATCAGTCATAGTGCCACCGTGTGGAAAGCAAATGTTTTATTTCAGATATTCATTCAATGCTCCTCTCCCTAACCACATCTTTTTTTATAAGAAGTGCTGACGGTTAGCCAGATTCACTATGTTTACTTTCTCTCTTGTCTGTGGAGTAGATAAGGATATTTTTCCATGCAAAAAAAATGGCAGAGTTAGAATGAAGCAAAAATGTCCATGCAACTAACAAACCAAATAATCAATCCTTGTATAAAAGCATACTATGTATCAGTCCTTGTATAAAAGCATACTATGTTCACCATTAATACAAGTGTCAAAAGTACTTTTTTTTTTCCGGTACGGGTGGGGGGGGATTGAACCCAGCGGCATTCTACCTCCACGCTACACCCCCGGCCCTATTTTTTTATACTTTATTTTGAAACTGGGTCTCACGAAGTTGCAGAGGGCCTCACTAAGGAGAGAGAGAGAGAGAGAGAGAGAGAGAGAGAGAGAGAGAGAGAGAGAGCACTGAGGCTGGCCGCGAACCTGGATCCTCCGGTCTCCGCCTCCCAAAGTACTGGGATTACAGGCATGCGCCACTACGCCCGGCCTCAAAAGTACTTTTTAAAAGCAGATTTTATTAATTGCCACTGTTTTTAGACCATAGGGAAGAGTCCATTTCAATAAAACAATTTTAAAAGGAAACCTAGTTCTACTAATTTCAATGAAATAAAGCAATTCCAATCAGGCTAATTAAGTGTTGTCAAACAAAAGAGATGGGAACCTTCTTCAATAAATAGAAAAGAATGATTTGTATTTAACATATCCATTGTTTATCCATAAATTGATGTAAATTATTTGAGAGCAATTTATTCTTTTCAGCAAATTAAACGTTCCTCTATGTAAGTGTTAAGACTATTTTATTGGCAACTTTTTTTTTTTATAAAGTAAAGCTAGCTTGAGTTTAATTCCTATCCAAATTAATGCAAGTTTCTTTCACTTATGAGACACTAAATCTTTTCTACTGGTGTTAAAATTAGGTTCTATTACTAAAGTTGAGGAAAGAGAAGAATGTCTCTGTCCTTAATTCCAATATCCAATTACAATAAATTATGTGAAAAGACTACTGTTATTTTGGAAGAAACTCAGAGGAACATCTACCACTGTAGCAGCAAGAGGTCTGACTGGTACACTGTCTTGGGATTCAAATCCATTTGAAATTCTTAACTCTGACTGAATAAACCATGGTATGTTGCACATCACAGACACTGTGTGTGTGTGTGTGTGTGTGTGTGCATGCATGCATGTGTGTGTGCTTGTGTATGTGGTGCTAGGGATCAAACTCAGGGGCCTTCTACCTCTGAGCTGCACCCCTAGCCCTTTTTATTTTTTGTTTTGAAACAGGGTTTTTATGGGTTGTTGAGAGTCTTGATACTTGTTGAAGCAGTCCTTGAACCTGCAATCCTCCTGTCTCAGCATTCCAAGTACTGGGATTACAGACATGCATCACCATTCTTGGCCACAGATACTCTTACTAAATGTTGGGAGGAACAAAAGAAGGAAAAAAAGGAAGAGAGGGAGGGAGAGAGGAGGAGGGAAGAAGGACAGGAACTCCTTGATTAGAGGTTGGTTTGGATGTACTAGATTCTTTCTGAACAAGCTCAGTCACCAGGGACTAGCTCAACTCTGAAAAGTTTCCAAAGTTAAGTTGATGGGCTCTGTTGAAATTCACCCAAGAATCACACACCTTTTTGCTGAGGAGTCACACCAGCTGTCCTGTCCAAGGACTAATAACATTTATTCCTGTAGGCTACATCCATATGTGAAGAAGCAGAAGAGAGCATTTCAGAGCTGGTTAGTCAACTTTAAGTTATGCTCAGCACACTGTATCGGGAATACAAAAGCATTTTCCAGATGGCATCATAAAGTCGGTTCATTTTTGCAAAGCACCATCTCATTTTTGAGAAATAGCCCCTTGTTTTTCATTCCCCTTGGTTGTTTTAGAATTGCTTTTTCTTGCCATAAATGCAACACTTAAACTAGAGGGCTGGGTACAATGTCTGCTATATATTTTGAAAAATGTCTAACAGGCTGTGCATGTTCAGATCTGAATTGACTAGGAGGAAGATAAGATATTGTCTTAACCACTGGCCAGGCCATCAGAGAGAAAGAGTGCCAGATGGATGTTGGGATTCTACTTTCAGTGTTAATGATATAACCTTGGGTAATTCACCTAATGAAGCTATGTTTCAAAGCCTGCATCTGCACGAGAGGTTTTCTAACTGTCAGAAATTCCTTTGTGACTCAGGAAAGGAACACCTATCATCTGAGTTGTTTCTTCACTTATCCTACATGAACCCTCTGCTATAACCAAATTATTCAACTTTCTTTCACTTCTCCTTGTGCTGGGCCAAATACGTGTTTTTCATCAAGCTCTTTCCTTAGCCTAGAATAATACACTTTCCCTCTTCTCTGCCTACCCAAAGCCTACTGTCCTTTGAGGCCCTGGTCAAGCCTCCTCCTCAGCCAAGACATTCATGTATCCATGCCACTCTTTGAAGGGACTTGCACGTATACGCTCATTCAGTCATCAGAACAATCTTATAAAGTAACCATTATTAATAATAAAATGCTTATTGTCCCAAGGCCCAAAGGTGCTATCAAAACCTGGATTTGAACTCAGGCCTCTGGGCCACCATGAGTTTCTTCCACTACTCCATTCAGTCTCCTGTTGACATTTCTTATATCATTTGCAACTTTTTAATGCAAAGTTTCATGTCTTCTTAATGAAATAGTACTTTGAAGAAAGAAAAAATATTTTTTATGTTTCTTATATTTGAATGTAAACTCCACGAGACCAGAAAATTTGAGTCTTGTAGTCACTGATCCTACTCCAGCACATGGGGGAGTGCCTGATGCATAATTAGAAATAATTAATACTTACTGAATTAATTTCAGCATGTCTATCTCTTATAGTGTCTGGCCTTGCATGTAGAGCTTCCAAATAAATATTCCTCTGGCACAATAAAACTATCCCTTCATAAAAACATATAGATTGAATCTTCTTGGATATTTATAAAATACTTTCCCCTTCCAGATTTCCAGGCCTGTTATCCATCTTCTCATATTGACCTTCTCTACTCAACCCTGACTATTCTCAGATCATTTGTTGAATATTTACCCTACCTTTGGTTTCTCTGCTGATACCACACACTGCCATGTTTGGCTCTAGATAATACTGTATAAGGATTTACCATTATACATATTACTTATTAATTATCATTTATTGCCAGACACAGTGGTGCACGCCTGTAATCTCAGTACTTGAGAGACTGAGACAGGAGGATCGCGGGTTTGAGGCCAGCCTCAGTCACTTAGCCAAGGCCAGCATCAGCAATTTAAGGAGTCCCTGTTTCAAAATAAAAAGTAAAAAGGGCTGGGGGTGTAGCTCAGAGGTAAAATGCCCTGTGTTCAGTCCCCAGTACGATAAATATGAATATATATACACATTATATATATACATATTATATACACATATATATGATTACTAATTGTTCTCATGCTAAATCCTTCTTCTTGTTCTTGTTATTCTTCTTGTTCTTCTTGTTCTTCTTGTTCTTCTTCTTCTTCTTCTTCTTCTTCTTCTCCTTCTCCTTCTCCTTCTCCTTCTCCTTCTTCTTCGGTACTGGGGATTGAGCTCATGGGTATTCTACCTCCGAGCTACACCCCCAGCCCTTTTTATTTATTTATTTTGTTTTGAAACAGGGTCTTGCTAGGTTGCTGAGAATCATGAAATTTGCTGAGGCTGTCCTCAAACCTGCAATCCTCCTATGTCAGCTTCCCAAGTACTGAGATTATAAGCATGTAATCCACGGCCAGCTCTTAGCATTTCAGTTACTTTATTTTATTTAAATCTCTCAGAAGAACATGTATTCCTAATCACATTTTATTAGTAAGTTAAATTGGGCTCTGAGAAATTGTGCTCAGTTGCTGAGAACCACAAAGCTAATAAAGTGATGATCTAAGATTCTAGCCCAGACTCCAAACCTCTGAGCTCCTCTACATCCAGGGCTTGTGATGTCCTGGAAGACGTTGTATACCTTTGCCAGCTGGCATGGTCAGATTAGACAAATCTCAGCAGTCAAGTCAGATACAGTGAATAATAGGGCTGCATTTTTGAGGGTTGACTATTGGTAAAACTTCAAAATCATTGATGGCCACACAAATACCAATTACTTCTGTGTGTTTTCTTGCCATAATTTTGAAATCATTAAACATGTAGCTACAGTTCTAATTCTGAGCGATGTTATTTCATCAGTGGGAACTAGCTTCTATTCATTAATAGAAGAAAATCATTAATATGTAACATTGTTATCTCTAAGTTCACCCTGGTAAAGGCCAGCTGGTACTTATTAACATCTGAAATATGGATAGTATTTTGCAAAGCATTTAACAAGACTTCATCAGTTAATGTTGACATTAGTCTTGTTTGTCAGTGTGTCACAGCTTTTTGTTGTTTCAGGAAGTGAATCAGTAGTGTGTGAGCAAAACACAATAAAATAGGACTTCTAAGTAGTTATAATAACTTACAGTTTTGAAGCTGGTGAGAGGCTAGTAGTTCTTCTGTCTTTCAAAATGAACTGTATTTAAAACCTTGGCTTAAGCCTATTTTTAATTTATTCAGCAACACAGCAACACAAGTACCTTTCTTTTTTTTTTTTTGCGATATCAGGGATTGAACCCAGGGGCATTCTACCTCCGCGCTACGCCCCGGCCCTATTTTTTTATACTTTATTTTGAAACTGGGTCTCACGAAGTTGCGGAGGGCCTCACTAAGTAGAGAGAGAGAGTGAGAGAGAGAGAGAGAGAGAGAGAGCTGAGGCTGGCCGCGAGTACAAGTACCTTTCAAGAGACAATATAGCCAGGCATGGTGGCACATGCCTATGATCCCAGTATTTGGGAAGCTGAGACAGGAGGATTTCAGGTTAGAGACCAGCCTCAGCAATTTATTGATACTCTAAGCAGTTTAGCAAGATCTGTTTCAAAATAAAAAATAAAAGGGCTAGGCGTATAGCTTGGAGGTAGAATGCCCCTGGGTTTAATTCCCAGTACCAACGAGAGAGAGAGAGAGAGAGAGAAAGAGAGACAGGCAGCATAATCAATATAGTCAGACAAAGAGAAAATGCTCTAGCTTGCAACTAAAAGAACTCAGATGCCTGCCATTTCTTTCTCTACTATTATATGTCAGATTGGATACATTCCTTATAAAATAAATTTTAGTTAATTTTAAGTTGAGGTTACATAACCCAAAGAATTTGAAAGAGATCAATAAATGCACTAAGTACTTGGAATTCCTTCAATCAAACCATAATGCAAATACTCGGTAGAGGACTGAGAGACAGTGGCATGCTTCTGTTTTCTCCATCTTGGTTTCAAAGCAGCTCAGTAATAAATGCACAGCAAGCTGTGAATTTAATTCCTGATACCTGGTATATAGTTAAATTCCAGATGAGTCAGAGAGAAAAGAAGGAGTGCAGCTTAGGAAATAGTATTGTGATGGTGATTCCATTGTGATATTAATAAATCAGTAGCTTTTGACAAATTCAAATAGGAAGATAGCTCTTATCTTATTGTAGGAGTCTAAAGTCTCTTAATCTGCTGGTTCTGAATCATAGCTTGAAAGAAGATTAAACAATGTCCCTATTTTCCAGCAAGTCAGTAATTAGTAATAAATTATTTATATGACTGCAGACTGCCTCTGGCTCTCACTTTGTGTTTATGAACTATAAGCAGATAAGTCTTTTAAAAGGATATCTGGCATTCTTTATTAGCAGAAAGGATGCATTCTTTGAACATTCTTTGAACAGGCATTGGACCCTTACTTTGTGTTAAGCTCAGTGTACGGTACTGAGATGCATCTGATATGGTCCTTACCTGTCAGGAACTCACCATTTAATGGAATTAATTTCAGTATACCTCCCAATGTCATTCTTTGTCAGAGGTATTGTAACCAGAAGAAATTATGTGGGAAACATGGCAATATCCTCAAAAGTTAGATGAGGACAGTTAGAGAATAAAAATCTATTAAATAATGATATTTAGAAAATATAGAATTGATATATGGGAATCATATATGGGGGTATAGCTCAGAAGAATGCCCCTGGGTTCAATCCCAAGTAGCATAAAAAGAAAAAGAAAAAAAGGGATCATGGGGGAGGGGATTTAGGGTGGGCTGGGAGGAAGGCCATGACTACCTCCTACAGCCTCATGTCCCTCCTCATCCTTGGGCGGTCTTCCTGAGCCTTAAACAGGCATACTTGACATAAATACCACACACAAAAAATACTGGGAGACATCTTGCGTCTGTCTTAATCTTACATCAGTCCTTGTCCTTACTTGGAAGACATAAGACTCATCTGGTGGTGAGTGGAAGGGGAACCAAAACCCAAAACTTTGTATTCCTAATTTGTGGGGGATATTGGATATTGAATTTATGGGTGTTGTATCCCTGAGCTACACCCCCAGCCCTTTTCATTTTTTATTTTGGATCAAGGTCTCATTAAGTTGCTGAGGCTGGCTTTGAACCTATGATCCTCCTGCCTCGGCCTCCCAAGCACTGGGGTTATAAGCATGTGCCACCACACCCAGCCTGTATTCCTAATTTTAACCTTAAAATTTTTTATTTAAGTAAAAAAGGTAAAGATTCTGGAATAAAATATTTGGTAAACTGGTTATTTCCTCTTCCCAGCAATGCTGGAATGTTTTAGTCTGGGTCTGCTGCTAGGCCAGAGAAGAATTCTTGAATTTGGTTGAGTTTAAATTTCATTTTTTTTTTGGGGTACTAAGGATTGATCTCCAGGGCATTCTATTCTGAACTACACCCCTGTCTCTTTTTGTTTTTTATTTTGAAACCGGGTCTTGCTAAGTTACTGAGGGTCTTGTTAAGTTATTGAGAGTATTGCTAAATTGCTGAGGCTGCCCTTGAATCTGCAATCCTCCTGTCTCAGTGTCCCAAGTACTGAGATTACAAGTGTGTGCCACCACCCCTAGCTGAGTTTAAATTTCAAATGACAGAGAAATCACCGAGCTAACTTGAGTAACCCCAAAGAATCCTATAGAAATAGGACTCAGGGTAGGGATTAAGTCCAATTTTAGGCAAACACAGAAAGCCCCAATTTTATACACTAGAATCCATGACTTGAGAAAGATCCATCAGCTAAACTTGCTTTCAAAGTTTAGTCATGTCAGGCACAGTGGCACATGCCTGTCATCCCAGTACTTGGAAGAACAAGGCAAGAGGATCGCGGGTTCAAGACCAGCCTCAGCAATTTAGTGAGACTCTCAGCAACCCAGCAACACCCTGTTTCAAAACAAAAAATAGAAAGGGCTGGGGGTATAGCTCAGAAGAATGCCCCTGGGTTCAATCCCAAGTAGCATAAAAAGAAAAAGAAAAAATTATTCACATGACCATGGGTAACTTCACAGGCATCCATGGCCAAAAGTTTTCTCCATCTCTTTTCTCTCTTTTTTTTTTTTTTCGGTACCAGGGATTGAACCCAGGGGCATTCTACCTCTGTGCTACACCCCTGGCCCTGGCCCTATTTTTTTATCCTTTATTTTGAAACCGGGTCTCATGAAGTTGCGGAGGGCCTCACTAGGTAGAGAGAGAGAGAGAGAGAGAGAGAGAGAGAGAAGGAGAGAGAGAGCTGAGGCTGGCCGCGAACCCGGATCCTCCGGTCTCCGCCTCCCAAAGTACTGGGATTACAAGCGTGCGCCA
>PVJS01059853.1:0-11375 GCA_004027185.1 Glis glis
TCTCTCTCTCTACTTAGTGAGGCCCTCTGCAACTTCGTGAGACCCAGTTTCAAAATAAATATAAAAAGTAGGGCCGGGGGTGTAGCACGGAGGTAGAACGCCCCTGGGTTCAATCCCCGGTACTGCAAAAAAAAAAAAGGGCTGAGGGGATAGCTCAGTAGTAGAGAACCCCTGGGGTTCAGTCCCTAAATAAAAAAAAGAGTGATCCTTGGATCCTTGGATTTGAATCTGGAGGCTGAGATAGAGGGAAGAGGCGATGGTGAAACTGTGTGTGTGTGTGTGTGTGTGTGTGTGTGTGTGTGTTCCTGGGGATTGAACTCAGGGGCATTCCCCCTGTCTTAGCCTCCCAAGTACTGGGATTACAGGTGTGGGCCTGTTCATACCATTCCCTTGCTTAAACCCACCAGTGCTTTCTACAACCCACAGGGTTCTCCCACCCACCTCTCTGGGCGCAAAGCCTCCCTCTCCTCTATGCTCCTCCAGCCGCTCTGCTCCTGGCCTCCTCTGTCCTCCTCAAACTTCCCCTCCTCGGGGACTGTGCTCTCGCCAGGCTTTCTTGAAACCCCTCCGCTCCCTCTCCCAGTGACTTTCTCCCTGCCTAAAAGACGTCTCCCCTGGTTATTCCACATCACAGCATCTGCTTCTTCCTTTGAAGCATGTATTACATGTATAATTAATCACCCATTTGTTTTCTGGCTGTAAGCTCCACGAAGGCAGGAACCATGTTTTCTTCTTCCCTAGGGAACTCCCAGCACGCGGGACAGGCTAAGTAGATTTTTTTTTTTTTTTTTGCGGTACCGGGGATTGAACCCAGGGGCGTTCTACCTCTGTGCTACACCCCCGGCCCTATTTTTTTATACTTTATTTTGAAACCGGGTCTCACGAAGTTGCGGAGGGCCTAAGTAGAGAGAGAGAGAAAGGGAGAGAGAGAGAGAGAGCTGAGGCTGGCCGTGAACCCAGATCCTCTGGTCTCCGCCTCCCAAAGTACTGGGATTACAAGCGTGCGCCACCACGCCTGGCTTCCTAAGTAGATGTTTATTAGTCATACTGCACCATGGCGTGACCATTCATGTGGGGGGGGGCACTGGTCTGTGAGACCCTTGAGGGCTCCCAGCTTGATATATTAAGCACATCTTAATTGTCCATCTCTCTCCCTTGAAATGGAGGCTCCTTGAAAAAACACAGGGCTTTTTGTTCAAGGTATATCCTCTGTGCCTGGCAAGTAGTAGATGCTCAATAAATATATGCTGAACATTGAAAATGCAGGAATGTGGCCAGATCATTTCTTTGTCCCTAACACTCACCAAAACCCAAGGCCAAGGGAACCATCAGTGACTACTGGTTGGGTGAAAGGATCTGTGCACTGGCCAGGCATGGTGGCACACACCTGTAATCCCAGTACTTGGGAGGCTGAATACTCAGAAGGATTGTAGGTTCGAGGACAGTGTCAGCAACTCAGCGAGACCCTGTTCCAAAATAAAAAATAGAAAGATCTGGGGGTGTAGCTTGAAGGTAGAATGCCCTTGGGTTCAATCCCCAGTACCAAACAACAACAAAAACAACAACAACAACAAAAAAGAATGCATGTGATAATGTCCAGACCCCTGGGTTTTGGACAAGGGGCTCACGTGTGGAGATTGTCCGTGTCTCACACACATACGCAGACACATCTCTCCACTTAGAATTTAGGCCCAAGTTCCCTAGACTGATGGAAAGAGGTAAGGGAAGAAGTCTCACCTGGACGTGAGGGCTCACAGCCATCTGGTGGCCACCTGGGGAACTGCAGGTATTGTCAGCCAGGTGCCTTCTGGGGAGAGGGTGCCATCTAGGTTAGAGTGGAAGGCTCCCTGGACTTGGTTACAGATGCACCTGGCTTCAGATCTCAGCTTCGCTGTTTATTATGTGATTTGAGGCAAGTCCCTTGGCTTCTCTGGGCTTCACCTCTGAAATGGGGACATTGTCGCTTACCGTTGCAGGATTGTTGTTAAGGAAACACAGGGCTCTGGTCTGGCACCTGGTAGGTGAGAAGTAGAGGGTGTGTCATGGGTGGGGAGGAAGTAAAGAGGTAGGGCAGAGGGCTCAGGAGGGGCTGCCCCTTCTATTTATTTATTTATTTATTTATTTATTTATTTTTTTTTTTTTTTTTTGCGGTACCGGGGATTGAACGCAGAGGCGTTCTACCTCCGCGCTACGCCCCCGGCCCTATTTTTTTATACTTTATTTTGAAACCGGGTCTCACGAAGTTGCGGAGGGCCTCACTAAGCAGAGAGGGAGAGAGAGACAGGGGGAGAGAGAGAGAGAGAGAGAGAGCGAGAGCGTGTGCGAGCTGAGGCTGGCCGCAAACCCGGATCCTCCGGTCTCCGCCTCCCAAAGTACTGGGATTACAAGCGTGCGCCACCACGCCCAGCTCGGGCTGCCCCTTCTAGACAGCACATCTGCAGGGACAAGAGGCCTGATAGGCAGTGATGGCTTCGATTGTCCTGTTGGCAGGAGCAACTTTGGTGCGTGAGAGGGAGAGCACACACTTGAAAATCCATGGCCTCACAGACCCACTTCCCTCTCGGGGTTAGAAACACAGAGCACTCTTTACCCCGGCTGCCTGAGGAGCAACCTCCATGTGAAGGATGCATAACTATCCAGGCCAGGAAGTTCATGACCGGCCAACTACTTCAGCAGAAAAAAAATGACCATCGAAGTCCTTCACCCTGGGGAGCAACAGTAACCAAGATAGAAACTAGCCAAAGTGTACAAGACCACATATGTCATCTCTGTGTTTGGTGGTGGCAGCGCGATGGGGGATGGAGCATGATTGGTGATTCTTTGGATTGTGCAAAGAAAAATTAATCCAAATACAGACTTGCATCACATGGCCTGTATGAGAAGAAGATCTCAAGAAAACAGCTAGAGAGCCGGGCGTGGTGGTGCATGCTTGTAATCCCAGTACTTGGGAGGCTGAGACAGGAGGATCACAGGTTCAAGGACAGCCTCAGCAACATAGCGAGGCTCTCAGCAATCTAGTGAGACCCTGTTTCAAAATAAAAAATAAGCTGGGCATGGTGGCGCACAATTGTAATCCCAGTACTTGGGAGGCTGAGACAGGAGGATTGCAGGTTCAAGGACAGCCTTAGCAAGTCGTGATACTCTCATCAACCTAGTGAGACTCTGTTTCAAAAATAATAATAAAAAAAAAACAAGCCAGGCATGGTGGTGCACGCTTATAATCCCAGTACTTGGGAGGCTAAGACCAGAGGATCCAGGTTCGCAGCCAGCCTCAGCTACTTAGTGAGGCCCTCTGCAACTTAGTGAGACCTTGTTTCAAAATAAAGAATAAAAAATAGGAACTGGGTGTGGTGGCACACGCTTGTAATCCCAGTACTTGGGAGGTGGAGACCGGAGGATCCGGGTTCGCAGCCAGCCTCAGCTACTTAGTGAGGCCCTCTGAACTTTGTGAGACCTGGTTTCAAAATAAAGGATAAAAAATAGGGCTGGGAGGTGTAGCTCTGAGGTAGAATGCCCCTGGGTTCAATCCCCAGTGCCAAAAAAAAAAAAAAAAAAAAAAAAACAGGGCTGAGGGTGTAACTTGGAGGTAGAATGCCCCTGGGCTCAATCCCCAGAACCACAAAAATAAATTAAATAAATAAATAAATTGGGGTGTAGCTGAGAGGTAGAATGCCTCAGGGTTTGATCCCCAGTACCAAAAAAATAATAGTGATAATAATAATAAAGGGCATAAAGGGCTGGGGTGTAGCTTGTAGATAGAATGCCCCTGGGTTCAATCCCCAGTACAAGAAAGAAAGAAGGAAGGAAAGAGAAGGAAGGGAAAATGGCCACTCAGAAGAGCAGAAGAGCCGGGCGTGGTGGCGCATGCTTGTAATCCCAGTACTTGGGAGGCGGAGACCGGAGGATCGCAGCCAGACTCAGCTACTTAGTGAGGCCCTCCACAACTTAGTGAGACCTGGTTTCAAAATGAAGAATTAAAAAAATAGGGCTGGGGGTGTAGCTTGGAAGTAGAATGCCCCTGGGTTCCATCCCCAGTTCCGCAAAAAAAAAAAAAAAAAAAAAAAAAAAAAAAGAAGAGCAGAAGAGAGTCTCTTGAGGGCCATGCACCCTTCACCCTTCTCTGAGACCAGAGCTCCATTAGGTCCCAGATCAGATGGGGAGGAAGGCGAATGTCTGATACCCTGTCCCCTTTCTCGGACACCCCCGCCAGGCGTACCACTACTCTCACTGTTTCCCTTCTCTTTTTCTGGCTGTTTCTGTTTAGTTTAATCATCCAGCCAACAAATATTTATGAACACCCACTACCTGTCAGGCTGTCAGGCACTGCTCTCCAGCAGAAAACAGGATATAGTCACTGCCCTCTCACGGAGCCTGTAGTCTAGTGGGCCTGACACATAGTAACAAAGAAAGAAACATGAGTAAATATATTTTAGGAGTACTACATGCTTTAAAAAATAATAAATAGATCCTGGTGTGGTGTGCACACCTGTAATAGACAGGAGGACCACAGGATCAAGGCCAATGAACAGTAACTTAGTGAGACCACGTTTCAAAATAAAAAAGATGGGCGTGGTGGCACACACCTGTAATCCCACTACTTGGGAGGCTGAGATAGGAGGATTTCAGGTTCGAGGCCAGCCCCAGCAATTTTGTGAGGCCCTCAGCAACTTAGTGAGACCCTGTTTCTTTTTCTTTTCTTTTCTTTTTTTATTTTATTTTATTTTTGTGGGTCTGGGGATTGAACCCAGGGGCATTCTGCCTCAGAGTTACACCCCCAGCTCTATTTTATTTTTTATTTGGAAACAGGGTCTCACCAAGTTGCGGAGGGCCTCACTAAGTTGCTGAGGCTGGCCACAGACCTGAGATCCTCCTGTCTCAGTTTCCCAAGTACTGGGATTACAAGTGTGAGCCACCATGGCCAGCTGAGATCCTGTTTCAAAATAAAAAATATGCTGGGCGTGGTGGCACACACTTGTAATCCAATACTTGGGAGGCTGAGACAGGAGGATCACAGGTTCAAAACCAGCCTCAGCAACTTAGTGAGACCCTATTTCCAAATAAAAATAATAAAATAGTTCTGGGGGTGTAGCCCAGAGGTAGAAGGTCCCTGGGTTCCATCCCCACTACTACATAAAAATAAATAAATAATAAAATACAAAATAGGGCTGGAATTGTAGCTCAGAGGTAGAGCATCCCTGGGTTCAATCCCTAGTACCATAATGTAATAATAATAATAATAATAATAATAATAATGAAGGTGAGGTGGTGAAAAGAGTCAGAGGTCAGGGAAGCTTGTTTTGAAAGAAGTGGCTGGGAAGCAGAGATCTGGAGGAAGCCAAAGGGTCTAGGCAGGGGGACTTCCAGTGCAAAGGCCCTGGGACAGGAACACCCTTATCCACAGTCTGGCCCTTCAAAGGCAGAGATCGCTTAGGCCCCAGCTCACTCTCTGCTCCCTCCCCTGGCTGATGTCATCTACCCCTAGACCCTCAGTTCCCCCTGCACACCTGTCCCTCCCTGATGTCCTCCAGTGGTCTGATATATCACTGGCAGCCAAGACATAGCCAGTGCTAATACCATGCAGGGCCCCTCTCAATGATCCTATGAGGTAAGTACTAATATCCCAGGCACAGAGAGCCCGAGAAACTCTTCAAAGTCACATAGCTAGGAAATGGAAGAATTGGAATTTGAATCTAGTTTACTCCCAACAACCACCTCCACTGCTGAGCACCCACACTCACTGTGTCCAACCTGAAATCACCCTCCCCAGTCCCAGTCCTCTCCTCTCCCCATGTTCCCTACCTCTTGGCCTTCTTTCCCCATTCCACACTCCAAACCAAAACCTGCCCAGTGGATCCCAACCGTGAGAGCTTCAGTGGCCCCTATGGGAAGAGGAGTCAGTCAGGGCCTGGGATCTGGGCCCCATGGGTTTCCTCAAACCTAACCTGATCCCTCCCCTACTTCTGCCTCCCACAGGCCTAGATGATTCCAGTGGGATCAGAGCTGGAGACGCAGGGAGGAGGGGCAGTCAGCCCCTTCCCTCAGGACTGGCCACATGGGTCACATCTGGAGAAATCTGCTGGGGTTCCCTGAGATAAGGGGCAGGTGTGGCTAGGCAAGGGAAGCTCTTGCTCCTGTCCCACCTCACCAGGGTGCCTAAGAGGGGAGGCTAGAGGGAACTGCCCTGCCCCGAGGATTGGGCTGCCAGCTCTTCTGCTTCCAAGTTCTTCCCGGCTCCCCATCTCCTGCTGCTTCGGGGAAGTATCCCCCCCACCCCCCAGCTTTCCAGATCCTTGAATAAATAATTCAGGTTTTGAAATCTTGCCAGGCCCACTCTCCCATGCTGCGAGGGTGCTATTGGGCAGAGATGAGTGACGTCACCCCGTTCCTTATCCCAGCCCCAGCTCACGAGGCCTGTCCTGGCAGCAACTTACCTGACAGGTCAATGTCTATCAGGCCCTCTACCCTGGTCCCCTCACCCTGGGGCCCACTCACACAGTCACCTGGTGTCTCCATTCCAGGACCCTACAACCCTCATCACTTAGCTTTGTCACCTCAGTACCTCAGCGCTTCATGGTGACCTGAAGTCCCTCCACCTGGACACTGCACCTCCCTTACCGCCACCTCTGCCACCCTGGGATTCCCGAATCCGGTCATGCTGCAGAGTCACTCTGACACTGCTATGGTCGCCCTGGGGGTTCTACCCTCCTCCACCGTCAGCGTCCCGTGGCCACCATCCTCCAAGATCCTGTCACCATGCTCCTATCGTCACTGCCACCCACCTCCCTGCTCCCTCGTGCTCCTGCCACCGTCACCTCAGGGCCCCATCCTCGGCAACCCCGTCATCCTCACCGGGGACGCCCATCAGCCCCATCACTGTCTCCGTCACCTGGGTTGTCAGCTTTTTCCTGCCACCCAAGGGTCCCATCACCCCACAGCCTATGCGGGTCTTCCCGCTCCCCCAGCCACAGTCCCTTCAGGCTTCCCACCCGCGCCCCGGAACCCCCGGCCCGCAGAGGGCGCCGCGTCAAGGACAGCGCTGCCGGCTCAGGAGGGGGCGGGGCTGCGGCCACGGTCGCTTTTTATGAATGGGGGAGCGGGCGGTGCGAGGCCTCATTACTATGCCGCGCAACGCGCGCTGCGCTCCAGCGCGCCGCGCCCATTGGCCGAGCGGGCTGCTGACGTCACTGAACCGGTGGCCGGGGGCGGGGCGGGGCGGGGCGGGGCGGGGTGACTCACGCCGCTTCTCCCGCGGCCGCGGGGGCTTCTCGGGGTCCCCGCACACCTTGCGCTGCCAGGACCCGAGCGGAACTTCCCCGCGGCCCGGCCGCGCCCGGTCCTGAGCGGTGAGTAGCGGGCCCTGCCGCGGCCACCAGGCGTCCGGGAGGGCACGCAGGATGCTGGGGCACTGGGCCGGCGGAAGGCTGCCTGCCGCTGACCGGGGTCGGAGGTCGAGGCTGGGATTCTGGGTTAGCAGATGCTGGGGCAGCCGGCGGGCCCCAAAGTGTTCGGGTGCTGGAGCGGTCAGTTGGGTGACCCGCTGAAGGGTGCGCATCCTGCAGGGACCCGAGGCCCTGGAGGGACAGGCGGTCATCTGAGGTCAGGCAGGCAGGAGGCGTCTGGGGTAGGGACCCCGGCGTCTGAGCATCAGGAGGTGAAACAGATATCCGGGCAGGAGGCGGAGTTAGGCCCAAGAACCAGGTGTCCGGGCAGGAGGGGTCTGACTCGGGGATACAGACTTCCAGCAGGGGATATCTTACAGAGACCCAGGGGTTCGGGCAGAAAGAGGGGTCTACCCAGAAACATAAGTCTGGGAGAGGGTGTGGGGGCTGCATTTCCAGGTGTTGTTACTCAAGGAATGTCGGGTGGGGGCTGGCAGGAGCTTCACGCGCTTTCTGGGGGCGGAGCCTGGGACTGGCAATGCTGAGAATCGTGAGGGGTCTGGGAGCCTCAGAAACCGAGTCATCCTTCCTGACGGAAGGAAGCCGAGCTGCCCTTAGTCTAAGATATTTCCCTCCCCCAATCTTGAGCCTTTCGGGGCATCCCCTGAATCCTGTGGTCCCCCATTCACCTATGGTAGTCCTTCACCTGGTTTTCCCCATTCTACACACGTGGGAAAGAGGCCTGCAGGACTGAGAAGGTCGAAAGTGAGGGTGAAGAGACCCAGGACAGGGATCCCAGAAAAAAGATCCCTGGCCAGAGATTTGGAGGCATTGCAGAGGACAAGGGTACCCTGAGAAAAGCCCTCAGGTATAAATGGGGGACAAGGCATTGGGACCTCACTGGGTATCCTGAGGGATACCTCACCCTTCCAGACCTCTCTTGCCAGCCCCAAGCCCTGTCAGCATCTCATAGGGCCTTTCTCCTGCAGGTACCATGGTGTGGGGTGCAGGCAGCCCCCTGGCCTGGCTCTCCGCTGGCTCAGGCAACGTGAACGTGAGCAGCGTGGGCCCAGCAGAGGGGCCCACTGGCCCAGCTGCACCACTACCCTCACCCGGGGCCTGGGATGTGGTGCTGTGCATCTCAGGCACCCTGGTGTCCTGCGAGAACGCGCTGGTGGTGGCCATCATCGTCGGCACTCCCGCCTTCCGCGCCCCCATGTTCCTGCTGGTGGGCAGCCTGGCTGTGGCAGACCTGCTGGCAGGCCTGGGCCTGGTCCTGCACTTTGCTGCTGAATTCTGCATCGGCTCGGCGGAGATGAGCCTGGTGCTGGTTGGCGTGCTGGCGATGGCCTTTACAGCCAGCATCGGCAGCCTACTTGCCATCACTGTTGACCGCTACCTTTCCCTGTACAACGCCCTCACCTACTACTCGGAGACAACAGTGACTCGGACCTACGTGATGCTGGCCCTTGTGTGGGGGACTGCCCTGGGCCTGGGGCTGCTGCCCGTGCTGGCCTGGAACTGCCTGGATGGCCTGACCACGTGTGGCGTGGTCTCTCCACTCTCCAAGAACCATCTGGTAGTCCTGGCCATTGCCTTCTTCATGGTGTTTGGCATCATGCTGCAGCTCTATGCCCAGATCTGCCGCATCGTCTGCCGCCATGCCCAGCAGATTGCCCTCCAGCGGCACCTGCTGCCGGCCTCCCACTATGTGGCTACCCGCAAGGGCATCGCCACACTGGCTGTGGTGCTTGGCGCCTTTGCTGCCTGCTGGTTGCCCTTCACTGTCTACTGCCTGCTGGGCGATGCCCAGTCCCCACCCCTCTACACCTATCTCACCCTGCTCCCCGCCACCTACAACTCCATGATCAACCCCATCATCTACGCCTTCCGCAACCAGGACGTGCAGAAGGTGCTGTGGGCCATTTGCTGCTGCTGCTCCTCTTCCAAGATTCCCTTCCGATCCCGCTCCCCCAGTGACGTCTAGTTACATCCTGGTGACCCTGCAGCCCTGGTCACTACAGAATTCCAGAATATTAGGTCCTCCAGGACTTTGTTCCCAAATCCCCACTCTGCACCCCCAAGACCCAGCTGGTTCTGGAGTTCTAGGACATTGGGTGTCTCAGAATTCTGTTCAAGATCCCTGCAGGGGCCCAGCTGGCTCCATGGTTCTAGAATGTTCCAGGTGGTCAGGGTTCCACTCGGAAATGTAGCCTAGCTGGCTTTCCATTCCCGAACGCTGGGAGTGTTACTGTGCCATTCCAAGCCCTCTATCTTTCCCTTCCCCCAGACTTCTCCTTGGCCATGTCACTTTACTTTTGAATTTCTGAGCTCAAGAGTCAGAGGTTAGTCACTTAGTTGCCTATATGGGAGAAAGATTTATCTATCTATATATGTGCACATACAAAGAAAGTATATTTATTATTATTTATTTATTTATAAATTTATTTATGGGTGGTAAGGGGAAAAGAGAAACCCATACCTTGAAATCTAGGCCATACCAGGGTATCCCCAGTCCCCACACCCCATTTCTGACCTCAGTTCCTAGAGGGGGGAAATGGAGAAAGAGAAACAACGTATTTTGTTATTATTTTTTGCTTATTTTTTATCGAAGAGATCATAGAAACCAGAGCCTTTTCCCCGGACCCGCCCCCCTCGGGTTTGCAGGGGGAAAACACCAGCCTCTGGTTTTTTATTTTTTTAAGAAGCCATCACCTGAGCAACCGAGAATTCCTCTGTGCTGGGGGCCGGCTGTCCTCTGGTGGCCGTTCGGGGGAACTACAGCCCAGCCTGGCAGCCGGGACCAGGAAATGCAACCCCAGCTCCACTTTAGCCTGGCGTCCAGCGCCGCAGCCATGGCCTGGGGGCCAGGCCTCACCCTGAGGTGCCCTAGAGGAGGCGGGGCAAGAGCCAACACCCCACCCCTCTGCCAAATGGGGTATGGCCCCCAGTGCATTCCCTGTTCCTGTCCCCAACCCAACTCAATAAAAGATTTTGTGATAAACGTTTCCGTGTGTGTGTGTGTGTGTGTGTGTGTGTGTGTGTATGCGCGCGTGCTCACGCCCACAGGCATGCAAGGTGTAAAGTGGGGCCTGATGAGGGATAGCCTGAAATCAGAGGGTCAGGACAGGTTGGAGGGGGGTCTGGAGAGCCAAAAGCCCAGGGTAGAGAGTGGTAGAGTGTGGTCCCTCCCCCAGGATATTAGTGCCCCTGTGATCAGACCTGGGTACTGCCTAGCATGGACCTCACCCATCCCTGGACAGGAACCAGGGTTCCTCTTGGGTTGAAGATGCCCACATCTGCCCACATTAGCCAGTTTGGGCTCTGGCATGAAGAATATGCTCACGACATATCAGTTTCCTTAAGAATAATAGCCCCCTCCTTCTAGAAGCGCCTGTTTACTGTGTGGGGGTTGCTGCGGGCAGGGTACTGCATGTACTACCTCTGTATACCTAGCAAACATCCCCTGGCACAGGTAGTATCGCCTCTGGCTCACAGATGGGGAAATGGAGGCTGGGAGAGGGTCAGTGGCTGGCCCAAGGAAATGGAAAATGGTGGAGTCAGGATTCAAACCGGGAACATCTGTTCCAGGGTCTGTGTTCCGGCTCCTGGGCCGTGACCTCTCACTTCCTTCTTTGTGCCCGGGGCGCAGGACATTCTGAGCCCTGACTTCCATCCTCAGGGCCAGTGGGAGGTGGTCTACAGGGTCTGCTCATTGTGGAGCTGGAGGAGCTTCTTCCCCATGCGCAGGTGAGTGGCTGTGAGCGCGGGACTGCGCGTGGGTGTTTGGGGGAAGAGGACCCCACGAAGATTGTGTTCATCAAGCAAGGCTGGGGGCTGGTTTGTGGTATGGCTCAAGAGGGAGCTCTGACTAGCTCAGCCTCCCAGCCTCCCTGGCCTTACAGCTGGGCAAAGCCTGGAGGTGGGCCCTTGATAGGATTCCTTCCTTCCTTCCTTCCTTCCTTCCTTCCTTCCTTCCTTCCTTCCTTCCTTCCT
>PVJS01059854.1:0-11401 GCA_004027185.1 Glis glis
ACCACAAAAAAAAAAAAAAAAAAAAGAGGAGCAGGGAAGCCGGGCGTGGCGCTACACGCCTGTAATCCCAGTAGTTGGGAGGCTGAGACAGGAGGATTGCAGGTTCAAGGTCAGCCTTAGCAACTTAGCGAGGCCCTCAGCAACTTATTGGGACCCTATTTTTAAATAAATAAATAGGTCTGGGAGTATCGCTTAGAGGTAGAATGCCCCTGGGTTCAATCTCTGATAACACACACACACACACACACACACACACACACACACACACGAATTAGGAGCAGGCAGGGGTAGCTGAGAAGCATGTCAAATGCTTCTCAGCTACCTCCACCCCTTCCCCAAGTTCCTTGTCATCTCTTGGTTACCTCTCCCCATACTCCTCTCTCTTGCAGCTGGACCGACCCACCAAGCAGATGCGGGAGGCGGAGGAAAGACTCAAAGCCATTCCCCAGTTTTGCTTCCCAGATGCCAAGGACTGGGTCCCTGTGTCAGAATATAGCAGGTGAGGCCCAGGCTGCCCTGGCTGGAGGGGGGAAGGGGACATAGGCTCAGGGCAACTGAGTGGGGCCTGCCCCAGTCCCAGCCTCCTCTCCTACAGCAACTGGAGCCTTCATCCCATCCCTGAGATGACAGTCCCTATTCTTGGGGGATGTTTCCTGGATCCTCTGATAACCTCTCCCTTCCCTGTTCCAGTGAGACCTTTTCTTTCATGCTGACTGGGGAAGATGGCAGCAGACGCTTTGGCTACTGTAGGCGCTTACTGGTGAGTAGGGCCATTCAGACCTGGGGCGGGGGGCTGGCAGGCATGCAGGGGATGGGTCAGGATGTTTGTGTGTGTCTGTGTTCCCTTTTACAACTTTAGCTTGTATGAAGTCCTATGACCTGCTCCCTGAGTGCCCCCCCAACACACACTTTCACAGTTGAGGTACTCCTGGGGTAGCAGGGCTCAGAATAGTTCCTCTGGTTAGACCCCAGGATATAAGACTGTCTGTAATAAGTGGAGGGAGTAGATTACCTTCTGGTGGGTTGTAATATCCTTTTAGCTTTTCTGTACTTTTTTTCATTCATTTTCCTTGGGACTATGGGGTCTGATTGCTGATCTCTGTTTGTGATCATATCACCCCAGCAATATGTGTGTGTGCATCAGATTAGGTGGAAGACAACCTTCCTCACCCCATAACTGGTCAGCTTAGTAAAAGGAATAGTCCTGTCCATGGTCTGGTAGGGCTAGCTTCTAGGCAGGGACTGAGAAGTAGCTTCTCTGGGATACTGGGAGACATAACTTGAACTAGGGGAAAGACATTGGGGTTTTGAAGATAAAAGCCATTTTGCCAATAAAAGAGTCCTTTCCCATCTCACATCCCATCAGTCCTGAGAAATAGATTGAGGTAGAGGCACAGAGGGCAGGGGTAGGGCAGGGCCCAGGCCAGGGCTCTGTAGCACTCTTTCCGGAGGTCATTGGGTTGTTATTATTCTGGGGTTTCCAGATCTTTTTTTTTTGTGGTACTGAGGATGGAACCCAGGGGCCTTCTACCTCCAGGCTACACCCCCAGCCAGACCTATTTTATTTTTTTATATGGAAACAGGGTCTCGTTAAGTGGCTGAGAGCCTTGTTGAGTTGCTGTGGCTGGCTTTGAACCAGCGATCCTCCTGTCTCAGTCTCCCAAGTACTGGGATTACAAGCATGCGCCACCACGCCCGGCTGGGTTTCCAGAACTTAGTGGGAGAAGTCCACACTAGATACCAGTCTGGGGGTAGATGTGGGAGAACTTAGGCAGGGGTCATGTATGGCAGGAACCCTAAAGGAAGGATTCATTTAGAAACACTTATCTTTCAGCTGTTGGGGGCATCAGAACACATGCTGAAGGCACATAAAGATGAGTTTGGCACAGATCCTACCCTCTAGGAAATTTAGCTAGTCTAGTAGGGGAGGCCGAACTTTCAGCAGTGAAGGGAAGGGCGAAGGGAATAAACTTTTGCTAGGACCTACCATGTTCCATGTGTGTCTTTTAAGTGTGTCTTTTTTTTTTTTTTTTTTTTTTTTTTGGCGGTACTAGGGACTGAACCCAGGGACATTCTAACTCTGAGCTATATCCCCAGTCCTTTTTTTCTCCTTTCCCTTCCCTTCCCTTCCCTTCCCTTCCCTCCCCCCTTTCCCCTTTCCTTTCCCCCTTTCCTTTTTCCTTTCTTTCCCTTTCCCTTTCCCCCCTCTCTATTGTGGTACTGGGGATTGAACCCAGGGGCATTCTACCTCCAAGCTAAACCCCCAGCCCTATATTTTTATTCTTTATTTTGAAACAGGGTCTCACTAAGTTGCGGAGGGCCTCACTAAGTAGCTGAGGCTGGCCACAAACCTGTGATCCTCCTGTCTCAGCTTCCCAAGTACTGGGATTACAAGCGTGCGCCACCATGCCCGGCTTATTCTTTATTTTGAAACAGGGTCTCACTAAGTTGCGGAGGGCCTCACTAAGTAGCTGAGGCTGGCTGTGAGCCTGTGATCTCCTGTCTCGGCCTCCCAAGTACTGGGATTACAAGTGTGTGCCACCACGCCTGGCTTTTTTTTTTTTAATCCTCACAATACCCCATAGAGCATTATTATTCCTGATCTGTAGATTAGGAAATTGAGACCCTGAGGTGAAATGACTTGCTCAAGGTCACATAGCCAGTGAAGGACAGAGCCAGAATTGACTCCAGTCCTTTATTATCAATCTGGTACTCTTGAATCCTCCCAAAAGGTAGCTGGGGAGAAGGGGTATTTGGATATTGAAAGGCCAATGAGTGGCATAAACGGAATGTGGAACAGTCCAGAAGCCCACTCGGGAGCCAGGAGGAGGCCAGCGTGTCCCTGGGTCCCCGGGGCCTGGAGAGGAGTGTTTCCAAGGCTGCCTTTGCGGAGCATCGATGGAGCAGAGCTTCTCCTTTGCAGTGGGCTGCTGCCCCCAGGGAAGAGCGTGTTTGTCCTGGCGTGCTCAGAGAGGGCCTGGGCTGGGACCCTGCCAAGGGGGCTGGCACTAGCTTCTGCATTCCTGCAGATTGGACACAATGATTCTAACCCAAATCCCACATACTTGATTTAATCACTTGGGGCTTTAGGGGAGGCCGGGGAGAGGGAAAGAGAGAGGAGTGAGTTTCAGGCCTAATATGGACAAAAACAGATTCTGCCTTCTCTTTAGATCTGTGACGTGTGGCCAGCAGGTTTGGAGACTGAAATAGCCCCATCTGCATTTGCTTAGCAGCCTGCATGAGGGGCCAGCACCTGCTGCTGTGCTCCCGCCACACTGGGCCTCGCCAGGCTCTAGGCCCTGAGCCCAGAGTCAGCCACAGGGTCCTGCCAGCCCCTTGCTGGAGAACGGACTCCAGTGGACTTACCCCAGGCTACTAGTGGGGGCTCCAGGCCTGGGAGCTCACAGTGCTACTCCTTCTCCCAGTGCACACCTTTTGAATTCCCTCTTTTGCTTTTTTTCCCTTCACTTCATAGCATACCTCTTTCCTGTCTTTGTGTCTCTTTCTCCTCCTTCCTGTCAGAGAGCAGCATGCTTTGGAGGTAAGACAGCAAAAACAGAGGCCGAGATGGACTCCCGACTTCTAGATATAGGACGTTAGGCAGTGGCTTCATCTTTTTTAACTCAATTGCCTCATCTGTAAAATGGGGATAATGATGACTCTAGCACACATTTTTTTGTATAGCACTGAGCCCAGGACTCGGATACAGTAAACGTTTAATAAATAGTAGTTCCCTTCTCTTCTCTGCTTACAACTTGCCTTCCTAGAGTGGGGATGGATCAAGGAAAGGAGAAAAGAGCAAATGAGAAAGGGGTATTTTGCAGCATCTCCCAGTAGGGGCATGCGGCTTTCCCCCAAGGCCCTTCTCATTATCACCATGGCTACTGGGGCCCCAGGCCTGGGATGTGAATCCGCAGATTGCTGAGTAGCTTCTGCCAGACTGCTCTGTTCTTCACCAACCACTGTCAGTGTCCTCCTGGAAGGAGGATGGAGCCTGTGTGGAGTTTGGCAAAGAGCCTGGCACCTT
The DNA here is from genome assembly GCA_004027185.1 of Glis glis. Taxonomy (NCBI): domain Eukaryota; kingdom Metazoa; phylum Chordata; class Mammalia; order Rodentia; family Gliridae; genus Glis; species Glis glis. The sequence continues at coordinate 4,028 of PVJS01059854.1, forward strand.
GCGCTGGAAGACCCAGCAGAGGCCAAGGCCTGCACCGAAGAATGACGGCCTGAGCCAGGCGTGGTGGCGCACACCTGTAATCCCAGTACTTGGGAGGCTGAGATAGAAGGATCGCAGGTTTGAGGACAGCCTCAGCAAGTAGTGAGACTAATCAACCTAGCGAGACCCTGTTTCCAAATAAGAAATAAAATGGGACTGGGGTGTAGCTCGAAGGTAGAATGCCTCTGGGTTCAATCCCCAGTTCCACAAAAAAAGAAAAATGATGGCCTTTCCTTTGGGAACCTGGTTGAGTATAGAAAGGCATGGAGTCTTCCTCCATAGAAGGAAGGTACTTAGACCTCAGTTCCCAAGGAAAGAGCCAGATGTGATATTCATGCATTCTCTCTGTGTGTGTGTGTGTCTGTCTTTCTCCTTGTCCTGGCCCAGCCAAGTGGGAAAGGTCCTCGGTTGCCAGAGGTGTACTGTGTCATCAGCCGCCTTGGCTGCTTCGGCCTGTTTTCCAAGGTAAGAGGCTCTGGCTTGCTCTTCCGCCCCCAGCTGACAGATCCCTTAGGAGTATCCGCAGCCAGCTTAGATTTGAAAACCACGGGGCGGGGGTGGGGGTGGGGTTCAAGAGCAAGTATGAGCTGGCTTTCTGCCTCCCTATTCCTGAGCCCGGTTCCCTACCTAGCTGGCTGGCATTTCCCCAGTTCTTATGCTGGCAATGACTGCTGATAATCACAACTCGCCCTGGGCCATGGGGAGAGCGTGCCCAGGGAGCTGACTCTCAGGTGGTACTTCCTTGGTCTAGCCACTCCCCTCTGGGGACTAAAGGCCAGTTAGGGAACAGAGCGTCACTGAGTGCCAAGGAAAAAGGGTGTGAAGATGCTGGCAGATTGGTCCTCTTGTCTGCCAGCTTCTGGCCCAACTTGGTCACATGCCAGGCTGCCCTCTTCTCTGCCCAGGAAGATGGGGAGAAGGGTAGCTCCTGATAGCCTGTCTCTTTGGGCTCCTGGTGGTGGGGACAGGTCCTAGATGAGGTGGAGCGCCGGCGTGGGATCTCTGCGGCACTGGTCTATCCCTTCATGAGAAGTCTCATGGAGTCGCCCTTCCCAGCCCCAGGGAAGACCATCAAAGTGAAGACGTTCCTGCCAGGTGCTGGCAATGAGGTAAGGATTTCTGCCGCTCTTCTCTCCGGCCTAGGCTGGGGCTGGAGTAGGACCCGGCCAGCCAAGAACAGTGTCTAGGGGAGCTGCAGAGCACAGGCCTTTCCGTGCTCACCACATCCATGTGCCTAATCAGTAGGGACTACAAATATTGCCCAATTCTCTGCTTCTTGAAGGGGCCTTCCCTGTCCTGGTGGGACTGGATCACACTCCACCCACCCTCCTTTTGTCCATTTAGTGACTATTTACTGAGTATGTGCTCACTCACTCACAGTTAGGGATTGTGTCAGACCTTAGGGCAGAGTCAAATGGTTAAAGAGGGGACACAGCTCTGGCTTCTAGGAGTTTCTAGTCTAGTGGGAGATCCTGTTATTATAGAAATGCTTCTACATATAAATAGATAATTCCTAAGTGTGTTAAGAGACAATGAAAACACAGGAACCTCTGAGAGTATGTAACAAGGGGTCTGCTTTAGATTAGGGGGCCGGGACAGTCCTCCCTTGAGAAAGTGACATTTTACCAGGGATCTAAGCAATGAAGAGGAGGCAGCTAAGTAAAGTAGGAGGAGGGACACTGAAAGAGAAGGGCACAGATGGGAGGTGATTATTTCAGGGAACCGCGTATACAAAGGTAGGAGTTGGGAAGGTACCTGTGCTGGCCGAGGACTGAAAAAGGCCAAAATGGTTGGGGGCAAGGTAGACAGGCAAGGACCAAATTACAATGTTCTGCTGTTTCAAGTTAAGGGTTTTGGGTTTTATCTAATAGAGGATTAGGATATGATCTGATAGGTGTTTTAGTTTTGTTTTTTTGTGTGTGGTACTGGAAATTGAACTCAGGGACATTCTACCTCCGAGCTACACCCCGAGCTCTTTTTATTTTTGGTTTGGAAACAGGGTCTTTCTAGGTTGCTGAGAGTCTTACTATGTTGCTGGGGCTGTCCTCGAACCTGCTATCCTCCTGTCTCAGCCTCCCAAGTACTGGGATTATAGGTGTGTGCTATCACGCCCAGCTTGATAGGTTTTTGGGTTTGTTTGGTTTTTTGTACTTTTATTGGTGCATTATAGTCTCACATCATAATGCAGTTCATAGTGGTAGTGACATACATGCACACAGCACTTGGTGGGCTTTCCCCCGGCTCCCTCCCCACTCCCTCCTTCCCCATACAGGGTATTGAGATTGACATTGGTATTCTCACATATGTACATAATGTCAGTGGAAGTGATTCCTTCACCGATCCTCCATATCCCCCCACTCTCTTTCCCTAAACCACCTCCCTGGCTCCACTGGAGTTTCTCCTCCATTATCTGAAGTCCCTCTGGTATCCTGGTTACTCCCTAGCTTCTGCATATGAGAGAAAACCTATGACCCTTCACTTTCTGTGACTGGCTAATCTCACTTAACATAATGTTCTCCAGGTCCATCCATTTTCCTGCAAATGGGAGATCTTTGCCGGCTATTTCTCTGATAGAGGACTAATATCTAGAATATACAAAGAACATAAAAGTCTTAACACTAAAAAAAAAACCCAATCAAGAAATGGGCAATTGAACCAAATAGATACTTCACAAAAGAAGAGATACAAATGGCCAATAAATACATGAAAAAATTTTCAACATCATTAGCAATCAGGGAGATGCAAATCAAAACTACACTGAGATTCCATCTAACCACACTCAGAATGGCAATCATTAAGAAGTCAAACAACAATAAATGCTGGTGAGGATGTGGGGAAATAGTAACTCTTCTACACTGTTAGTAGGATTGTAAATTAGTGCAGCCACTATGGAGATCAGCATGGAGATTCCTCAGAAAACGGAATGGATCCACCATATGATCCAGCTATACTACTCCTGGGTATCTTCCCAAAGGGACTGAAATCAGAATGTTATAGTAATATATGCATATCCATGTTTATAGCAGCACAATTCACAATAGCCAAATTATGGAACGAACCTAGGTGTCCATCAACAGATGAACGGACTACAAAATTATGGGATATACACACAATGGAATTCTACTCAGCAATAAAGAAGAACAAAATAATGTCATTTGCAGGAAAATGCTTGATAGGTGTTTTTAAAGGTCACTCTGACTGCTTTGCAGAGAATGGGCTGTAGTGGAAGCAGGGAACCCAGCTAGGATACTGCTGCAGTATCACAGGCAAGAGGTAATCAGTAGTACTGCTAGCGTGGACCAAGGTGTGGAAACAAAAAAGAGAAGAAGATGGGTTTGAAATAGATTTTAGAATTCAGAGCAATAACATTTCGGGTTTGATTGGAAACAGGGAATGAGTGTTATGGAGATTTTAAGGCTGACTCCAAGTTTCCCAGCCTGAGCAACAGGATAGGTAAGGAGCCATATCCTGAGATGGGGGTGCCTGAAGGAGGAGCAGGTGATGAGGAGCAAGAGGAAGAGTTCAGCTCTGTGCATGTTAAGTGTGAGATCCCCACGAGAGGATATTTAGCAGGAAAGAGGGTAGCTGGGAAAGAGAAGCCATCCCAGGACTGAGGAACCCCAACAAATAGAGGCTCTGCAGTAGAGGAGTAGGAGCTCTGAAGTTTGAAGAGATAGAAAGATGAGGAGAGGCTGGGAAACCAAAGAAAGGGAGCACTTCAAGGGGTGAGGAGCGATCAGGTGAGTCCGACACCTCCCGAGGTCAGGATGAGCACAGCGAGATGCTGCCATGACAGGAGCGGGTTTCAGAAGCCCAGAAGCCTGGTGAAGTGTTTTGAGAAGTAAATAGGGGTGAGAACAGCCTGTATAGTCAGCTTTTCAAGGGATTTGGCTGTGAAGAGAAATAGGGAAGGGGAGACAGGAAGGAAGGAAATGTGCAGCCGGGAGAGTTGGTTAAAGATGGTTGTCTGCATGCTGGTGGGATGACCCTAAAGGAAGAAGTTAAGGATGCAGGAGAGGTAGGGACAGAGAGACTCACTGAGAAGGCACAGGTGGTCGGCTCTATGGACGGACTGGATTTTATGGGGGGGGTTGGCTTTTAGATTTTAGACTCTCATATGATGGCATTGGTTTTGTCAAAATAGAAAAGATCATCCTCTGCAAGTAAGCGGTGGGTGTTGGGTTCTAGGAGAGGGAAGAGAAATCAATTCTTTGTTGCAGAGAACAGAAGAGGGACTGACCTGAGGAACACACAGGTTTGCTGGGCAGTGGTGAATACCCACTGAGGTTCTTGCTCATAGCCTCTTGCTCTCTGTCCTCCGTTAAAGGTACTTTAGTCATGATGAGTGGTCTTGGGGAAGAGGACAGCTGGCTTTGCCCTGATAGTCCAGCATCGTGCCTGGCAGTTCTTTCTTTCATTTGTTTTTCATTTGTTTGTGGTGTTGGGATTGAACTCACATCTGAGGCATTCTACCTTGGAGCTACACCCCCAGCCCTTTTTATTTCTTGGTTTTGAAACAGGGTCTTACTAGGTTACTGAGAGGTTCGCTACGTTGCTGAGGCTGGCCGTGAACCTGCGATCCTCCTGTTTTAGCCTCCCAAGTACTGGGATTACAGGTGTGCGCCACCATGCCCGGCTCTGGCAGTTCTTCAGGATCTGGCCTGCCACCCCGTGAGCCTTGTTCCTCATCTCTCTGACTTGGATTATTTACTATTCACTGAGCCCTGCTTGCTTTTGCCCAAAAGACACTTCCCTTTTCTCCGTGGAATCCAAGCCAGGCTGCTCTGCTCTAAGACACTTCCCTGACCCCCCAGCCCAGACACCCTTAGATGTCCTGCCAACCCCCATGCAGATGTTAATCACACCCTTCCTCTGTCCTAACACCAGCCTCAGAGCTGTGATGGTTCAGGCTCACTCAGCCCCATTGGGCCGCAGTCTCCAGATCTCCTGGAGGACGGGGCCAATGAGAAGAGGCCTGCGAGCAGCCTGTGTGATTCCTGGTCCCTGGGCAGGGTCTCTGGGGGAAGGGGCAGTGGGCGAATGGGGCTGGGAGCTGGAGAGCAGAGCTCCGTGGGCTACAAGCAAGGCTCTCGGGAGGGAGGGTTGGGGAGCTTCCCTGTTACTTCTGGGGTGGGGACAGGGATTGGAGGGGATGCAGAGGCCTCTGGCATGATTGTGGCGTGGCATTCCTTCAGCCCACAACACTTGGGGTGTCCCAAGCATCATGCTAATCACAGGCCTTCTGGGAGATCCCCATCCGGAGGAGAAACCATGTAAACAGATCATTGCAGCCGCTTGTGCCCATCCTGCTGCTCTTCTGGGCCCAGGGGAATGAATACTGAGCTAGGAACTAGCATTCCTTCGCTGGCTTAGAATTCAGGGAACACATGAGATGACTGGGCTGAACGCCCCCTGAGAAGAATCAGCTCTGGTGTCACAGGCTGTAAGAGAGAATTTGTTTTTCACCCCAGTTCTCAGGAAGCTTGCACACCCCTGCTGCCCGTGATGCTGAGGGATGAAGGATGAGGCTAGGCAGGCCCCAGTGACAGTTGCTTTGGCACAGCCCAAGCATCAGCAGTTCCTCAGGCTGTCACAGCTGGGGTCATCTGCTCCCCTTTACCCCCATTACCACCCTCGGAGAAGTGGCACTTGGAGCTGTAGCATTGACCTTGGAACAGCCTTGGAGGGCTGGTATCTTTCTTTACCATGGCTGCCTGGTAAAGACAGTCTTGCTTCCTGACAAGGTTTTTGGAATAGCTAACTCTTCCCTGTGCTTTCCTTGTCCCTGGCATGGGACTTAGGGTGACAGAGATAGAGGCCAGGATGGCAGGACAAACTTAGTCTCTGGAAGGAAACTTTCTAGCAGGAAAGGGAGGGGAAATGGCAGCAAGGACAGCAGCATTGCCTTCCCAGAGATGGCTGAGACCAGAGTCCCGGCATGCAGAGATGTTGCCCTTCCTGTGGCCTGGAGAGCAGTGATGGATTGTGGGGTCTCATTGGCATAGGGGCCATGACTTTTGGCCGGGGAGATGGGCCAGAGGACGGGGAGGACCATGCAGATGAGGCTGTGTGGCTCCCTCTTTCTTCTCTTCCCTAGGAGCAGTCAGCCCTCCCTTTCCAGAGATCCTGGTGCACAGTCCCTCCACTCCATCCCCTGGAGCCTCCCCCCTTTCACAATCAGCTCTCTTGCCCACAGGCTGGGTACTTGAGTGCTGGGGGACTAGAGCTGTGGTTTGAGGGTGGGGGACACTGGGTCTTATTGCTTAGTATGGGGGACTGGGGACCCTGGGAAGGAGAGGGTGGGAAGGGAAGCCGGCCCGGTGGTGCTTTGTGGCCTGCTTGTACCCACTTCTTGTTGCTCTCTGCAGGTGTTAGAGCTGCGGCGGCCCATGGACTCCCGGCTGGAGCATGTGGACTTTGAGTGCCTTTTCACCTGCCTCAGTGTGCGCCAGCTCATCCGAATCTTTGCCTCACTGCTGCTGGAGCGCCGGGTCATTTTTGTAGCAGATAAGCTCAGGTAGGGCCCAGCAGGGCACAGAAAAAGAGGTAGGAGGTGCACCCACTGATAAGTGCAACAAAAGTTTAGAGCTCTAGTGTGTGCCACATACTGTGGCATGGGTGTGTGTGTGTGGGGAGGTGTTGAGATAAAGATCAAATAGATAAAGGTTAGCAAACCCAGTGAAGAGGATAGTTGGGGCAGCAGGCTTGGGGAGCAGATAAGATGGCAGAATTAAGAACCCAGTGGAGGACTTGGCCTGAGGATGAGGAGGGATACTTCTTTGCAGCAGCCTTAAGTGTACAGGTGCAGATATATTTATATGGAGAAAGGTAAGGCATGGAGATTTCTGGTTGGTGCCCACGTTTCCTCTAGGGGGAAAGGCAAAGCCATCTTTGTGGGATCTGAGCCCAGGAGGGCGATGAATTCTAGGGAGAGCCGCTGTGCGAGGAACACCAAGCCATCTGGTGATAGGGTGGTCCAGGTGCCACTCGGAGCAGGCAGCGGATAGGAATGCCCCGAGCACCTCAGGGAGGGTGGTTGCTGGAAGGTGGGCCAGTCAAGCTGGGGAAAAGAAGATGTCCAGGGACTGGAAGTGCTGGGGGTTGGGGGGCTGGATTAGAAGGGATAAGAAAAGAGCTGGATGGATCTCAAGACTTGGTCCAGAGTTGTTGGCATTTATGATTTTAGAGGTTGAGGTCTGGCTGTGACCATGGGAGGGGTGACAGAAGTGATGGTCACTGGACATGAAGCATTGTAGGGAGGAAGAAGTCAAGAGCCTTACTTTTTTTTTTTTTTTTTGCGGTACCGGGGATTGAACGCAGGGGCGTTCTACCTCC
>PVJS01059855.1:0-11385 GCA_004027185.1 Glis glis
AAAAAAAAAAAAAAAAAAAAAGAAAATACATTTCTCAAGCCAGGCGTGGTGATGCACGCTTGTAATCCCAGTCTTGGGAGGCTGAGACTGGAGGATCGCAGGTTCGCGGCCAGCCTCAGCTACTTAGTGAGGCCCTCTACAACTTAGTGAGACCCTGTTTCAAAATAAAGAATAAAATATAGGACTGGGGGTGTAGCTCAGAGGTAGAATGCCCCTGGGTTCCATCCGCAGTACCGCAAAAAAAAAGAAAATACATTTCTCGCCAGGCGTGGTGGCGCATGCTTGTAATCCCAGTACTTGGGAGGCTGAGACAGGAGGATCGCAGGTTTGCAGCCAGCCTCAGCCAATTAGTGAGGCCTCCGTAACTTAGTGAGACCCTTTTTCAAAATAAAGAATAAAAAATAGGGCTGGGGGTGTAGCTCGAAGGTAGAATGCCCCTGGGTTCAATCCCCAGTACCGCAAAAAAAAAGAAAGAAAGAAAATACATTTCTCCAGTGAGCCAAAATCTAAAACCCTAATATTTGCACTCATTTTTTCCAGTGTTGGCCCACCAAAAGATACCAAGAAAAGATAAAACTGCTCCCACACGCTGTCCATCAATAAATCAAATGTAACTAAAATGCCACAAGTCTTCTCTTCCTTCAAACACTTTTTACAAAGCATGGTTTTCTCCGCATTTCCAAAACTCTTCTGGGCATACAGCTACCATAAAAGGGTAACAAGTTCCAGAGGTGGTATGATGTTAAAAAGTAAAATAGAACTATGACCTCCCTTGATCAAAATAACTGTAACGAAAGACTAAATTCATTTTCTAGTTTCTTTTTTTTTTTTTTTTTGGTACCGGGGACTGAACCCAGGGGTATTCCACCTCCGAGATACACCCCCAGCCCTATTTTTTTTATTTTTTTTATTTTTTTATTTTTTTTTTGCGGTACCGGGGATTGAATGCAGGGGCGTTCTACCTCCGCGCTACACCCCCGGCCCTATTTTTTATACTTTATTTTGAAACCAGGTCTCACAAAGTTGCGGAGGGCCTCACTAAGGAGAGAGAGAGAGAGGGAGAGAGCAAGAGAGCTGAGGCTGGCCGCGAACCCGGATCCTCCGGTCTCCGTCTCCCAAAGTACTGGGATTACAAGCGTGCGCCACCACGCCCAGCTTATTTTTATTTTTAAACAGGGTCGCACTAGGTTGATGAGAGTCTCATCACTTGCTGAGGCTGTCCTCCAATCTACGATCCTCCTGTCTCAGCCTCCAAAGTACTGGGATTACAGGTGTGCACCACCACACCCGGCTTCTAGAATGTGAGTCTTCCAAATCATATTTAAGCTGCTGTTTGCAAATTTATGGTAAAACAGAAAATCCCTATAATCAATTCCATTTCACTAAGATGAAATCACCTCCTAGGGCTGGAGGTGTGGCTCAGTGGTAGAGAACTTTTCTAGCATGTGCAAAGCCCTGGGTTCAATAGGAAGAGAGAGACAAGGCCGGGCGTGGTGGCGCACGTTTGTAATCCCAGTACTTTGGGAGGTGGGGACCGGAGGATCTGGGTTCGCGGCCAGCCTCAGCTCTCTCGCTCTCACTCTCTCCCTGTCTCTCTCTCTCTCCCTCTCTCTTTCTCTCTCTCTCTCTCTCTACTTAGTGAGGTCCTCCGCAACTTTGTGAGACCTGGTTTCAAAATAAAGTATAAAAAAATATGGCCGGGGGTGTAGCGCGGAGGTAGAATGCCCTTGGGTTCAATCCCTGGTACTGCAAAAAAAAAAAAAAAAAAAAAAAAAAGGAAGAGAGAGACAGAGGAAGGGAGGGAATGAATCAATCACACAGCAGACTGCACTGTGGAATCCAAAAAGAGAAAGAAAAAATTAGAGACTGCATTCTCTGAAATAGTCTGTCCTTACTTACCTATAAATAAGCATGGTCAGATATTTGTGCAACTTTTTTGACTTACTGAATTGCTTTTCATAATACTTCACTACATTCCAGGATTCACCAACTCTTCAAGAAGCAAACTTCCCATACCCATTCATACATGATAAGATCTAATGAATGAGTAGAGTTTCAATTTCAATAAGCCAGCCGGGCATGGTAGCACACGCTTCTAATCTCAGTACTTGGGCGGCTGAGACAGGAGGATCGCAGGTTTGCGGCCAGTCTCAGCTACTTAGTGAGGCTCTCCACAACTTAGTGAGACCCTGTTTCAATAAAGAGTAAAAAATAGGGCTGGGGATGTAGCTCGGAGGTAGAATGCCCCTGGGTTCCATCCCCAGTACCGCAAAAAAAAAAAAGATTATTAATAAACAAAAAATGAACATTTCTATTTTATATTTGATTTCATTTCTTTAGGGTATTCTGCATTGTACCTTTAGCATATTTAACTTCTTTTTTTTTTTGCGGTACTGGGGATTGAACCCTGGGGCATTCTACCTCTGAGCTACACCCCCAATCCTGTTTTTTATTCTTTATTTTGAAACAGGGTCTCACTAAGTTGCAGAGGGCCTCACTAAGTAGCTGAGGCTGGCCGCGAACCCACATCCTCCGGTCTGGGCCTCCCAAGTACTGGGATTACAAAAGTGCGCCACCACGCCCGGCTCATGTTTAACTTCTGAAGCAACAAAAACATTAAATCTACCTGGAAAATAAACTAGGATACCAATTTATCCACAATACTCTAATCATTCATAATTACTATTGATTTTTTAAATTACTATCTATGAGCCGGGCGTGGTGGCGCTCGCTTGTAATCCCAGTACTTTGGGAGGGGGAGACCAGAGGATCCGGGTTCGCGGCCAGCCTCAGCTCGCGCTCTCTCTCTCTCTCCTTAGTGAGGCCCTCCGCAACTTCGTGAGACCCGGTTTCAAAATAAAGTATAAAAAATAGGGCCGGGGGCGTAGCACGGAGGTAGAACGCCTCTGGGTTCAACCCCCGGTACCGCAAAAAAAAAAAAAAATTACTATCTATGTTAAAACAGTTTTTTTTTTCTGTGTGTGTGATGCTGGGGATTGAACCCAGAAGCATTCTACCTCTGGCTATACCCCAAGACCCATTTAATTTTTATTCTGAAATAGGGTCTCACTAATTTGCTGAGAGCCTCATAAGGGTTGCTCAGGCTGGCCGCAAACCCACAATCCTCCTGTCTCAGCCTTCCAAGTACTGGCATTACAGGTGTGCTCCACTGCGTCCCACTAAAACAGAATTTATCAAAGAAAAAATTAAACAGATAGTCCAAGACATAAGTCATAAATGTTAAGATCAGACTTTAAAGGATATTAAAACAATTAGCAATCTCACATTCAAATAATACAATAATGGCTTTTACCAAGTGGTAAGTCAAAGTACAAAGTAAAATTATAGAAATGTTAATTATTAGTAGTCTCCAGAGTGACATAAACGAAAACGATTTACACAAGGTAAGTTTATCCTTTTCTAATTCTTTTGTGTGTGTGTGTGTGTGTGTGTGTGTGTACATAGTACTGGGGTTAAACCCAGGGGCATTCTGCCTGTAAGCTATACTCCCAGCCCTATTTTATTCTTTTATTTTGAAACAGGGTCTCACTAAGTTGCAGAGGGCCTCACTAAATTGCTGAGGCTGGCTGACAACCTGCGATCCTCCTGTTTCAGCCTCCCAAGTACTGGGATTACAAGCGTGCGCCACCACGCCCAGCTATCCTTTTCCATTTCTGAACCTGAAATTTTCTTGATCCCTAACTAAATAAAATGAAAATCATAAAAACCAGATTCTATAAAGTTGGGGGTATAGCTGAGCAGTTGTTTGCCTATCACGCTCAAAGCCCTGGGTTCCATCCCCAGCACTGCCAAAACAAACAAATTAGACACCAAAGAGAAAAAATACACAAGACAAAAAACATTAGTCACCTGCCACCCTATAATGTTAAATAAAATATACTCTTGTTTACACAAATTTTCAATGTGTTTTAAGATCATTATTTTTAAAACAAGGACGAACTACATTCAACATATAGAATTATTTTTCTTTTCTTCCCTCTGATACTAGAGATCAAACCCAGAGCCTCCATATACTAAGGCAAGTGTTCTACCACTGAGCTACATCCCGAGCCCTTTGTATTTTCTATTTTGAGACAGGGTCTCAACTAAGTTGCCAAGGCTGGCCTCAAACGGGATCTTCCTACTTCAGCCTTTTGGGTAGCTGGATTACAGGCACGCACCACCTCACACACAACTCAACATACAGAATTCTTACAAGGCATCATCAAGAAATAAACATGAAAATATCTGGTTCGATGCTGGTTAGAATGAAATAAAAACATAACTTGCCCAAAGCTTTATTAGCTCTGCAATTTCACCAAATACACAGTTGAATTTTTATTTTTCTCATGAAAACACTACTTTCTTTTTGGGGGGAGGAGTACAAGGGACTGAACCCAGAAGCGTTCTACCTCTGAGCTACACTCAGCCCTCTTTTTTTATACTTTTATTGGTGCCTTATAGTCTCACATCATAATGTAGTTCATAGTAATAGTGACATATAGCACACTTGGTGGGCTTTCCCCCAAGCTCCCTCCCCGTTCTGCACCCCCCACCTTCCCCATACAGAGTTTTGAGATTGACATTGGTATTCTCACATAATGTCAATGGAAGTGATCCTCCCTCTCCCCCACCCTTCCCCTAGACCACCTGCCTGACTCCACTGGAGTTTCTCCTTCATTATCTGAAGTCCCTCTAATATCATTACTAATGAGAGAAAACATATGACCTCACTTTCTGTGGCTGACTAATCTTAACATTATGTTCTCCAGGTCCATCTATTTTCCTGAAAATGACATTATTTTGTTCTTCTTTATTGGTGAGTAGAATTCCACTGTGTGTATATCCCATAAGTTTGTAATCGATTCATCAGTTAATGAACACCTAGGTTGGTTCTATAATTTGACTATTGTGAATTGTGCTGCTATAAATATAGATATGCATATATTACTATAATTTTCTGACTTCAGTCCCTTTGGAAAGATACCCTGGAGTGGTATGGCTAGATCATATGGTAGATCCATTCCCAATTTTCTAAGTAATCTCCACACTGATCTCCATAGAGACCCAGCCCCTTTTTAATTTTTGTTATGAAATAAGGTCTCACTAGGTTGCTGAGAGTCTTGCTAAGTCACTGAGGCTGGCTCTGAACCTGCAATCATCCTGTCTCAGTCTCCCAATAACTGGGATTACAGGCGTGCACCATCACACCTGGTTGAAAACATTACTTTCAATTTAAAAAAAGAGAATCAGGCGTGGTGTAATCCCAGTACTTGGGAGGCTGATATAGGAGGATCACAGGTTTAAAGTCAGCCTCGGCAACTTAGCAAGGCTATCAACAACCTAGTGAGACCTGTTTCCAAATAAGATCTAAAAAAAATCGGGCTGGGGGTATAGTTTGGAAGTAGAGTGCCTCTAGGTTCAATCCCCAGTACAAAAAAAAAAAGAAGGAAATAGCTTTTCTTGTTAAAATATATATATTGTTCTGCCAGGCATGGTGGCGCATGCTTGTAATTCCAGTACTTGGGAGGCTGAGACAGGAGGATTACAGGTTCAAAACCAGCCTCAGCAACTTAGCATAACAGTTTCAAAATAAAAAGTAAAAATAAAAAGTAAATATAAAATAAAATAGTAAAATATAAAGTATAATATAAAATATAAAGTAAAATATAAAATATAAATAAAAAGTAAAATATAAAAATAAAAAGTAAAATAGGGCTAAGGGTGTAGTTCAGAGGCAGAATGCCCCTGGGTTCAATCCCCAACACCAAAAAATAATAACAACAATAATAATATGTAAGTAGTTCTAAGTCTCTAACTAGTTATTTGAAGTTCAGTAACAAAAGGAGTGTGAGACATAAAAAACAGGTGGGTATTTTTTTCTTTTATTTTATTTTGTTTTTATGCTTTTACTGGTTTGGTTTTTTGTTTTGTTTTGTTTTGTTTTGTTTTGGGTACTGGGGGGTTTGAACCCAGGGACATTCTGCCTCTGGGCTTCACCTACAGACCTATTTTATTTTTTGTTTTGAATCAGGGTCTTGCTAAATTGCTCAGGCTGGCCTCGAACCTGTGATTCTCCTGTACCAGCTGCCCAAATACTGGGATTACAGGCGTGTGCCACCACACCCTGCTTGGGTATTTTTTAGAAACAATCTTCTAAAAGGACTCCATAATAATGACCCATACACATCAAGCAATTCAACTCGAATGTGTTTTTACATTTGTTAGGATTCTATACCAGGATCTCTGTGGCCCAATCAGATCAAAGATGTAGAATGGACCCAAATCCTCAGTCTCAAACTGAAAAAGGGAAATTTATTTAATTACTGTAAATCCTATTAAACCAATCTTCTTTATAAAGTGGAAGATGTTCGACCTCTGAGGGCTATGTAGGGTATAATGAATGCAACACTTAATTAGGGCCCACTGCTGGCTGACTATAATCTATTAATTAGCATTCTCAGCTGTATATCTCATTCCAGTGTTTCACTTTACTTTAAAATTGTACCCTTTGTTTTTTGGACCAAAGTTACGCAATTTTTAGGACTAGATGGTAATTATAGTGGGTGCAGGAAGAACATATTCTTGCCAGCATTGGTGCTTAATTAGGGCAAGGGGTGGAGGGGCGGAATCCAGATAAAGCAGTGTTCACCCTTCTTCAGCACATATGGTTTTTTTGGCATGAAAATCCTGTGGACTGTTTCTCTTCCACTGAAGTACTAAGTACCCACAATTGTCTCTTCAGAAGATTCAAATATTTTGCCTCTGAATGTATCTTGATAACTGGAAAGTATACTACATTGGTTTTTTTCCCCCACATAGCTTCTGAATAGACATCAACAAGTGCCTCAATTATTTCAAAATCAACAAGTATGCCAATAATATTTTGGGTCAATAAAACAGAAATCTAAGCTGGGCGTGGTGGTGCACACTTGTAATCCCAGTACTTGGGAGGCTGAGACCCAAGGATCCGGGTTTGCAGCCAGCCTCAGCTACTTAGTGAGGCCCTCGGCAACTTAGTGAGACCCTGTTTCAAAATAAAGAATAAAAAATAGGGCTGGGGGTGTAGCCTGGAGGTAGAATGCCCCTGGGTTCAATCCTCAGTACCACACACAAAAAAACATGCAGCAACATTATATTCTCACAAGAATTGATAAAATTATATGCTGTAAGAAAATACAGGAAAAGAGAATCCAGGGAAAAGAAACAAGCAAGAATGGGGAACAAGGAAACATGCCAGCAAGAAGAAAAGAAAAAAAAAACAGGGCACAGAACCAAGTCTGGAAAAGGTCTCGCTAGGTTGCTCAGAGTCCCACTACATTGCTGAGGCAGGTCTTAAACTTACAATCCTCCTGTATCAGCCTCTCAAGTACTGGGATTACAAGCATGTGTCACCATGCCCAACAAATCTGGAGTAGGCTGAGAAACAGTGGATAAAAAATACTAAAATAAATAGGATAGAGCTGGGTATGCATGGTGGCTCACGTTTGTAATCCCAGTACTTGGGAGGCTGAGACGGGAGGATCAGAGGTTTACAGCCAGCCTCAACAACTTAGTGAGGCCCTCCGCAACTTAGGGAGACCCTGTTTCAAAAAACAAAAAATAAGCTGGGTGCCGTGGCACATGCCTGTAATCCTAGTACTTGGGAGGCTGAGACAGGAGGATCACAGATTCATGGTGAGACTCAGCAACTTAGCAAGACCCTGTTTCACAGTAAAACATGAAAAGGGCTGGGGTATAGCTTGGAGGTAGAATGCCCCAGGGTTTAATCTCCAGTACCAAATAATAAATAAAATAAATAAATAGGGCTGTGGGTGTAGCTCAGAGGTAGAATGCCACTGGGTTCAATTCCAGTACCACAAAAAATAATAATACTAAAAATAAAATAAATAGGATAAAGAAAATTAAATGAACTAAGAAGAGAAAAATCTGAGACAGAAATGAAAAAAAGCGGCTTATTTTATTTATATATGTGAATTCAGCCAATAAAAGGGAGACATACATATAAAACTAACCTGGTTTTCCTCCTGCACAACTCTATACTGCTCCTTCCAAATGGTGATTTTGGATGCTTCGTCTTTTCTCAGGGCTCGCTCCTTCTTCAGCTCTGGGCTCCAGAAGGTCTTGATGCTATTCATTGAAGAACTCAATTTGCTCTCCTTTACTTCCACATCCTTCCGTAAAAGATCATTTTCCCGTAACACTTCCTTTAGCTGTGTCTGCAGATCCATGATCGTGTTATCTCTTGCCTGACGAAGTGAGTGAGGTACAGTGGATGCCATACTCACAGGAGGGAGATGATGCTCTCCAAATGCTATGGTGTCACTAGCAACCCCACTGCTGGCTATATTGGGGCTACTGCCCATAGCAGTCATCCTAACACCATAAGGCAGACGTCCCCCAGAACGGCCAAGTGTCATGGTGCTTTTAGGTGTTTCTGAACCCACGTTTTCATGGTCACTTAGGTACATAGGACCAGATGTAGCATAGGCAGCATTTAAGGATTGTATATTCTCCATTGAAAGGGTTTTCCCACTGCCACCTCCAACACTGCTTCCAGAACTCCCTCCTGTACTATTGGTTCGACGATGACCTAAGCGAGGGGACCGTGGAAGCCTAGGTGAACGCCCAGGGCTCTGGCTGCTTGGTTCCACCTTCCCAACTGAGCGAGCACTTCCATACATGGCTGCAAGGTGAACTTAAGGTGCCACAAAAGGTGTACAGCAGAATACAAAAAAATGAAACTCCGTGAGGTTCCTATGGCTATAAGTCAACTTAAGGCTATCAGAAATAACAGGTCACCAGCTGTCCAATCTTGAAGAAATATCTTATGCCATATCTGTAATAAAAAAAGGAGATCATACATGAGACCCTCCAATAATAAACATTTCCCTTCTCAGAAACTTTCCATCACACCTACTTGAGGAAGAGCCCCCTTCTATCATCTACTTACTCATGGATTCAAAATGTGATTGCAATATAACATATTCCACAGTAAGTGCCACAGTGTCTCAAAACTGAATACTATCTAGGAGAGGGTGGGAGGGTAGAATTAATGAAGAAAACGCTTCTATTGATGCTATATACATATACGAAATTATCAATGCCAATCTTACTATCATGTACAGGGAAGGGGAGAGAGTGGGGTGGGAGACAGAGAAAGCTCACCAAGTGCTGATTGCATGTATGTTCCTATCACTCTGAACTTCATTATGTTGTGAGATTACATTGTACCAAGAAAAGGATATTTAAAAAGAAATAACAAATACTAATAATATACCATGAAACCGGAAAAGAAAATATGTAAGAATTGAAAAGGAAGAAAAAAACTCATTTATTTGAATACATGATTTTCTAACTGAAAACCCAAGATTATCACCTGACACATTATCAGAAATATTAACAGAACTCAACATACTGCCCATGCACAGATTAATATATAAATATCAATACTTTCATGTACACTGATAATAACAAGTAGAAAAAACAGGGTTTTTTTGTTGTTTTTTGTGGTGCTAAGGATTGAACCCAGCGGCATTCTACCTATGAGCTACATCCCCAGCCCCCCCCCCCTTTTTTGTGGAAACAGGGTCTCACAAAGTTGCTGAGAGCCTCACAAAGTTGCTGAGGCTGGCTTCAAACTTGTGATCCTCCTGTCTCAGCCTCCCAAGTACTGGGATTACAGGTACGCACCACCATACCCAGATGAAAACAGAGTTTTTAATTTTAAAAAATTTAAATCCCACCATGCGTGATGGCGCACACTTGTAATCCCAGTACTTGGGAGGCTGAGACTGGAGGATCCGGGTTCGCGGCCAGTCTCAGCTACTTAGTGAGGCCCTCCGCAACTTAGTGAGACCCTGTTTCAAAATAAAGAATAAAAAATAGGGCTGGGGGTGTAGCTCAGAGGTAGAATGCCCCTGGGTTCAATCCCTGGTACCACCAAAAAATAAAAAATTGGGTTGAGGGTATAGCTCAGGGAGGGAGGGAGGGAGGGAGGGAGGGAGGGAAGGAAGGAAGGAAGGAAGGAAGGAAGGAAGGAAGGAAGGAAGGAAGGAAGGACACCCCTAGATTCAAGCCCCAGTACCAAAAAAAAATTTTTTTTAAGGCACAGTGCTGCACAACACCTGTAATCCTAGTACTTGGAAGGCTGAGCAGGAAGATCACAAGTTGGAGGCTAGTCTCAGTAACTTACAAGACCTTGTCTCAAATTTTAAAAGTAAAATAAACAGGGCTGGGAATATAGCTCAGTGTCAGAGCATCCCTGGGTTCAATGCACAGTACCACCAAAAATATATATAAGTATATATATCGTGTAAGGGATGCTGGAAAAAATTAAGTTTAGCAACCATGGCTCTAGAACTTAAATAAGGTATAATCACACATACTAGATTTGATGGCTTCCCAAAATAAAATCTAAATTCTCTGAGGGTTGGGAGCATAGCTCAGAGGTAGAATGCCCCTGGATTCAATTCTGAATACCCCCCAAAAAAAGAAAAAGAAGACTCAAACACAAATATATACCCTAGAAAGAAAGCCAGGTAAAGTAGGAGGCAGAAATCAGAATAATGCAGCTACAAACCAAGGAAGCCATGGCTTGCCAGGGGCCACCAGAAGCCAGGAAGAGAATAGGAAGGATTCTCTCTAGCATCTTCAAAGGGAGCAAGGCCCTATGGACTTCTTGATTTTGGACTTCCAGCTCCAAACATTTTTTTTTTTTTTTAGGTACTGGGGATTGAACCCAGGGGCATTCTACCTCTGAGCTACACCCCCAGCCCTAATTTTTTATTCTTTATTTTGAAACAGGGTCTCACTAAGTTGCAGAGGGCCTCACTAAGTAGCTGAGGCTGGTCACGAACCTGGATCCTCTGGTCTCCGTCTCCCAAGTACTGGGATTACAAGCATGTGACATCACACCTGGCCAGCTCCAAACTTTATAGCTCCAAATTTTGAGGTAATTTGTTACAGAAGTCCTAGGACACCAAGCCGGGCGTGGTCACTTAAGAAGGTCCTCAGTCACTTAAGAAGGTCCTCAGCAACTTAGTGAGACCCTATCTCAGAATAAAAAATAAAATAGGGCTGGAGGTGTAGCTCAGAGGTAGAACGTCCCTGGGTACAATCCCTCGTACCACAAAATAATAAAAGTAAAGATATCCAGCCAGATGTGGTGGTACATGCTGTAATCCTAATACTTAGGAGGCTGAGACAGGATAATCACAGGTTCAAGACCAGCCTCAGCAATTTGATGAGACATTCATCAACTTAGCAAGACCCTGTTTCAAAACAAAAGTAAAAAAGGGCTGGGAGTGTAGCTCAGAAGTAGAGTGCCTCTGGATTTAATCCCCAGTACCAAGAAAGGAGAGAGAGAGAGAGAGAGAGAGAGAG